>JAYMSZ010000530.1:0-19156 GCA_036897665.1 Pelargonium citronellum
GCATGCACTGAGAGAGAGAGAGAGAGAGAGAGAGAGAGAGAGAGACCTCATACAGTCGAACAACATTTGGATGCTTTATTAACTTCATTGTTGCTATCTCTCGCTTGATCTGCCGGCACGTGCAAAAAACACGTTAACAACATATTCTCATAGGATAACATAAACTACGAATTCAAGGACTAAGATCCAACAACAAGCAAAATTAAGTATCGTAAACCATGAATGAAACAGCATCTAGAACATTTTCAGATTAATATTAAAAAGCAATTGAGAAATTGATGTAGCTATATGTATACCTTCCAACATGTAAGGGAAAGAAACATTTAACCATAATGGGAAAACCCAAAATACAACCAACAGAAAATCCAAGACTGACCTGTTCAGCCATCTTGTGTTTCAGAACCTTCTCTTTGTCAAGGATTTTAATCGCCACAGGCTCTCCAGTCTCAGAATTCCTTGCAAACTTAACTTTGGCGAATGTTCCCTCACCTATTGTCCTTCCTACCTCATATATACCCACTCGACGCTTGATTTTAGGTTGACTCATTCTTGATTAAAGGGTTCAACCTCTACTACTTTTCAAATACTCTACCTGAAATGCAAATGATAAAATGAATACGTAAGCCCCCAAAAGCCTTGCACTCTAATCAAACTTCAAACAGAAATATAGACCAAGCAGACATCAATTTTCAGACCAGATATAAGAAAGGAAAAAAACACAAGGAAATCTTCACAATTATATCTAAAAGCCAACTAGATTATTCAATAATGAAATACCAAAGCCATATCTCAATATTGTTATTACAGAATACAGAATGGCAACTTACAAAGATAAGAAAGAGCACTAGCTTTTGGAGGAATCAGTAATCCCAGTATCCAATAAACAATTCGCCCACAAAACTGGATGTCAGGTCAAATTTGAACCCCACAATCCACACCCAAAATTGTATTTTTAAAAATTGAATTCAACCAAATTTAAAAAATTAAAGCAAAATCTTTTTCCTTAAATCTATAACACTATCTCCACAGCATCAAAAAAAAAATCTCAATCAAACAAATTTTCAATGAGAGCTCAAAACCCCAGCTGAATCACTATCTGGATCCACATAGAGCTCACAAAAACCATTGAACTAGAAAAAACTCATCAGATTTCCAGAGCCCCACTCCTCAAAACACCGCATGCAAGTACGATTCTTCAATCAACCCAAAATACCCAAAAATCAGAAAAAAGAAACAGACACAGATTCACAGTAACCCCTCAAATTCTGCCAGACCCGCCCCCAATTCTTCAATAGGAGTGAAATAAAAAGAACAAAAACACTCAACACCTGAAAATTGAACTCACTTGCCTCCACACACATATATGTATGTATGTACAAGAATATTAAACTATATACAACACAAAGAAGAGAGTGGATAAAAAGAATCGGAACAAAAAAAGAGAAGAAAAAGAGGATATATAGATATACTTGAACTTTAAGGAAGGAATTGGGATAGATAAGAATCAGAGGTGGCGATTATGATCCTCCTGCAGCTGTAGATGATGGCTTTTGAGGTGGCTCAAAGGGCATAAACGCAGAGATTCATTATAGAAGCTCCTGCTGCAAGCAGACAAAGGTTCTCTACTGAGAACAACACTAATTGCGACATGAAACTGTGTAGGGGCGTTTTTACTATGGTAAAGAAAGAGAATGTGGTCCATGTGATTTGTGAAGAAGGTGTGGTGTTTGCTGCAGTTTTCTTCAACAGCGTTTCGTGAGCAGATGGCGACAACAACACAACGTAGCCAAAATTGAAGAAAGAAACCACCCTCTCTCTCTCTCTCTCTCTCTCTGTTGTGTGTTCCGTATTTTTGTACTTTTTACTTTCCGTATTTTTCTATATATACTGTCGTTTTACAGCTTGGCATATTCTTATAAAAATACTCTTCTTGCCCGGACCCTCCTCGTGGTTTCTGGTCAATTTTTTTTACCATTTTTAACGCATTTTTATTATTTCTTGTTTTATGTTTTTTGTCTTTTTTGTCAATGTAGGGTCTTTAATTGTTGTGTTGATGTCGTTCTTCTTTTCTTTCTTTTTTAAATTTTTCTTCATTTCTAAATGTCATATTCTTTCATGGAAATGACAGTGCGATTGGAGTTACAGAATATGAATTCTTTCCGTTTCGCCTTTGGGAGTTCTTTCTTTGCTGAAGTCGGATATTAAACGTTACTCTTTTTTGATCCAAACAGTCATGGTTGAAGGCTATCTTATATGCCTACTTTATAAAGAAAAGAGTACAAATTCATAAAATTTAAGTATATAGCTACATCACTCACTTCAACACTCTCCCGTGCGTGCGAACTTTCTTTTATTGGCATGGTCGACACGTGCACAATCGGAAGTCTTTTAAATCAACATTCCCCTTCATATATAGAGATTTTCCTTCTACACACGAATCGTTGCAGACGTATTCATCTGCAAACGAGTTGAAGACCACATGGGGAGCCAACATAAATGGGTCCTATTCGGGCCAAGGGCCCAAGACCAGGATAAAAAATTGCTTTGGTACTATATTAAATTTAAATAATAGGCTACACATAATGGTTTAACATTTTACTACTAAAAGTTCAACCTTATTAGTAAAATTTCGCTTGCATCATTATACGTAGCTCATTTCTTTCATATGTATCTTATGTGTAAGTTTATTTCATCAACTTCAACACTCTCTCACTTGACACGTGAACAATCGAGAATTTTTAAATCAGTAGTCCATTCCTACAACCAAATATCGTTGCAACATTGTAGCAAACCGCTTTACAAAATTGTAACAACATTTGGTTGTAGAAAAATGATTTTTCGTAACAACCATGTAGTAAATCTTGTGGGTTTACAACAAATTTGCTTCAAAATGAGAGCTTTTTCAATTAAGAATTCATTGGAACAATACTAACAAAAAAAAATTGCTACAAACTCGATTTTAATTAAAAGAAATTGCTACAACATTATACTACAAGTTTACTTCAAAGATTGTTACAAAGTTGCTACCAATTTGTTCTAAGCATGAGATAACTATTTTGTGGCCTCCTAGGATTTTGAGAAGAAAAAGTTGTCATGATACTTGTTCGATGATGCGAGAAGCCTTTGAGATGGCCGATGAGACCACTTGAGCTTTCAAACTTGTTCACTAGATGTCTTGATCCAACCTAAACCCTCAAAAGTATCCAAGACTTGACAGAATCAGCCGAATGACAAAATGGACAACGACTTGGCCTATATATGTCGTTGGACACAAGTGAGGCCATGGTTGTACTTGTGTCGCGATATGGTAATCCGGCCATGTCACGACACATGTGCGGCTTGGACACTTCCATGTCACAACACAAGTCAGGCCGAAGTCCCAAACAATCTAATTTGAACTTTCAAGCAGTCCGAGAATGGCAACATTCAAGGGGGGCAAGTTTGTAGCTAGACTTGAAATGAGTCTCGCATCGCGTGTAAGCTCTTTGAGAGAGTTCGTCGAGCAGCGTTTTAGGAGCAAGTCCGCAAAGGCGCAACTTCGTTGCTGTGAGATGAAAATGACGTGGTGTCGTCATTCAGAACGTTGATTTATGATAATTTTTTAGGCTTCGACACAATTACAATAAGAAAATTTGTTGATTACAAAATTTAAATTAAATTTTCCATATAAAATAAAATTATTCAATCATCATAAAGATATATGCTTGCATTACCATTTACTTTTATTTATTTATTCATATTTTACATGCACATGTAAATCATCAACGAAATTAAATAATAAAAACTGTTCAATACATATGGAGCAATTCTTAATTTGGTGTCATTTTCGTATGTATGATTAACTATATAATATAAAAAATAATAATAGTTGCGTGGTCGAGTTTTCTTCAAATTTCGTTCCAATCCAAAACACAAAACAAGATATAGTAAAATAATAACGTTGCATTAATTCAACATGCTACGTTGAAATTCAACGATATTATTATGTGTACAACCACATATTTATATACTAGAGCTCAATCTGTCCTTTTCTTAATTTCCTTGTAGACCCCTCCATGGTTAACTATAAAAATAAATTAAATACTAATCTATCATCTTCACAATCATATGGCACAATAAAAAATAATAATGATCAAATGAACTTTCATTAACTCCAATCTCGTACGTTAGCACTGCACGTGCGTACATTAACATGATTAATAAAGAGACGTAAAATAAACTTCAAGCCATTATATTAGTATCCTAACAAATGGTATGATTTTATATAACTTCACAAAAATAAATAAATTAAATGCGAGTTGATGCTTTTCAAATATCATTGTATTTAGAAAAAGGTTCGTATTAGTTTCTTAACTATTCAGTTTGTGTCATTTTAGTCTATTAATGTTAAACGTGTCAATTTAGTACATAAGTTATGCAAATGAGTCAGTTTAGTCCAAACGTTTAAAAAAATCGAGATATTTAAGAACATCCGTCAAATTTGTTAATGAAACCGTTAAAGTTACAATAAAAATATTTCAAATTGGCATGTTTGATAGTTTAGAGACTGCAATGACACGAACTGGATAGTTCAAGTACTAATTTGAACCTTTTTTCTAATATTAATTATTGTCATGTCATCAATTTAGTATTAAAATATAATTTTTATTGTAATTTTAACGGTTCCGTTAACAAATTTGATGGAATGTCTTTAAATAGCTCGATTTTTATAACGTTTGGATTAAATTGGCTCGTTTGCATAACTTATATACTAAATTGGCACGTTTGATAGTTGATGTACTAAAATGGCACGAACTGAATAGTTTAGAAACTAATTTGGACCTTTTTCCTTGTATTTAAGAAATTGAACATCTAGAATAAAGTGCAATGAACATGAGTTAAAACTTGTTCAGTTCTAAAATGTATTTTTACTATAAATAATTCTTAAAATATTAAGGTTTTAGAAAAATTCATATTATAGTATATTAAAATTGGTGAAAATGGCTATGGAGTTGACAATAAAAAAGAAGCAATTCTAGAACATGTTCATTCATATTCTAGGAGTTACAAATTTTTATTTTATTAACTAATAATATTATAACAATAGTTTTCACTGTGTCATTAACTAAAATGTTTAAATTAATACACTTCTTATTATAGTCTAATACACTCTTTGTGTGACAAGTGGCACTCTAAGTTTTAAACATGTGTCAATCTAATTTATTTATTTATTATATCTTTTTATAAATGATAATAACTATTCTATCAAATATTTATCACCTTATAATTTAAATTAAATAAAAATTTAACTTAATTTTTAAATTTAGATAACTTCCAGATTTTTAGATAAATGTAAATTTTAAATTTAATTTATTTATTATCTCTATTTCTCTATTATATATTCACTCATAACTCACCAAGTCATTTCACAACAATCAACCTAATACATGCCTCTTTGTGGGATTAAACAAAGGCCACATTGTCATCAAGAAAGAAAGGAAAAACCAGTAGGAGGGTCCAATTTGTGATGACCTTGATTGAAAGTGGCTTGGATCTGCACCTTATGAGAAGTGGGTCACAAAGCTTCATAATAATATTCTTAACTTAATCATATATCAGAGTTGGACAAGGAATAGTTGCTCATTAGTTTGCAACAATTTGTGAACCATTTGCAACTAGCATTTCTTATTTGCTTTTCATCTTAATTTTGGTTGCAGATCTGCTGGAGCTAACAAGTGTGAAGATTAGATTGTTGTTTAGGGCTCTCATCACATGGATTGTCTTTTATAGTTTCAATGTTTGTTAGAGATGTGTTTATTCAAAACTTGCTTTTTCATTGAAGACTTGACGATAATCTGTATTATCACATAAACTAAACAAACAAACAAAAAAACTGCAGTGATTTTCTTTTTATTGTTGCATGAAGTATGTCAATTTACTTTTCTTTTTAATCTGTTATTCTCTATATGTGATCAATTCAATAATCATCCTTCAAATGGATAATTTGAAATTCAAGCATATTAAGAAAGGTAAATTGTCCTCCACCAATTGTTTATATACTTTTTCAATATTAGTTTGGTTGAAATGAATATTGGTTTTATTCCAAAAAAACTCTCCTACATATAAGCAGTGTTTGTGTGTATGTATGAAGAGAGATTTATAGCTTACATGATCATGTATTAATCACTCTTTATTAATCAATTGAACATAGAGTAAAATAATAATAATAAATTGCATAACTCAACAGTAGGGCTGGGCATCGGTCCAAACTTGGACCGGATGGATCGAGACCGAAATTTTCTAATTCTTTGGATTGAAGACCGGACCATACCAAATTTGAGTGGTTCGGTCCGGGATCGGACAGAATTGATTGAATTCAATTTTAAATAATTAAAAATAAATATTTTTAAATAATATATTAGAGAAATAATATCAATAATTAAAATTGAAGTTGATGAGGTTAATAATAATGAAGTTTAGTGTACTAAAAGTGACTAAAAATTAAAAACACATATAATTACTAATAAAATATATTTTAAAATATATAATTTTGAAATAAATGATCATAATCGGTCCGGGTTATGGACCAGACCGAATGAACATAAAAGTAATGGACCAAAGACTGGACCAAATCCATTAGGTCTGAGTCGGTCTGGTCCATTTTTGGTCCGATCCGTGCCATTTTTTGGGTCCGCCCCAAAACATGTCCAGCCCTACTCCATACTATGAATATTCACTATTTTGGGATGCATCTTCTATTCTTTTGTTTTTCTACAACAAATTTCGATCGTAGTTACAACTAAAAATGTATTATTAAAATATAAAATCAAATGGAAATTGACAGCTATACACTCAAAAATTTATTAGGTCGAATATAAATGAGTATTTATGAACTATTATTCTTATTGACTTACTTTACCTCACTCTAAGGTAATGACTCTTATTGGAGAAAAAATTGTATAAGAGAGTGTTTGATATAGAAAATGTTGATATTTTTATAATAATATGTTTTCATGTACTTGATTACTCAGGTATCACAATGTGAAAAATGTATAGAAATATGAAAATATAAATCAAATGTTATACATTAAACTGAAATAGAAAAATAAATTTCAGGTATCACAATGTGAAAATGTATAAAAATATGAAAATATAAATCAACTATTATACACTAAACTGAAATAGAAAAATAAATTTAAAAGTAGTACGTAGTATATTGATAATGAAATCAATAAATATATTAAATGATCTTAAAGTAGTTAAATCAACAAATCAATACAAATACAAATAAGTACTTAGATGTGATACAAACCCGAGCATAGCCAGGAACAAAACTAGTATCTATGTAAAGCTCGCTCCTATATATAAAAAGTTTTTATTCTTACGTTTCTAGGGATTAAAACTTTTTTATTTCAACACAAATTAACATAGAATTACTATAGTAAGATTAGCTAACTGCACTTAGATTTCTTAATAAAATACCAAGGATATTCCAAGCTTTAATAAACTTGTTATTTCAAGCTTTAATTTTTTGGTTATGAATTGATAAGAACATTGATGAACTTATATGAACAAGATTGTGGATGAAGGATAAAATTGTCATTTTACACAAATTCTAACACCGTTAGAGGATTATAGATGGAACCAAAACATAGGTATTCCCAAAACTACGTTTTTAAACTTAGTTACATTATGTGATTTGGGACTGTAAATTGGGTCCCCACTTGTTATTTTCCCTTAAAATATTCATAAAATTTTGCTGGAATCTCCGATTGAAGTGCTTACATCACCAAACAACCTCCCTTTACAAACAATGGAACAACCCAAGTCCTGTTGGTTCTTCTAAAACATATTCCCACAGTATGTACCCATGTTTATATGATTTTATATAATAGTTTTACTAACTTTTAACTTATTCAACCATATGGAGATCGTAATAAAAAGAAGGAGAAGACTAGAGTTAGGCACTGGCATATTTTTGTAGGTGTACCAATTTGACCCTACTTTCTTCAAATTGCTGACTATCCTGATTGGCCAAACCAAAATCACTCATTTTCTTGGGTGGAAAAGCACTGTAATAACTGCAACTCATTCAAATTGTAGTATTAAACAAATGATTTGGCCTTAATTTGTTTCTTACAACACTTAATCTCAAGATTCTTGTGTTTAAAAAGAAAAAATCTTAAGATTCTTCGTGTGTGTGTGTGCATGCATGCATTTTAGTACTATGTACCATAGTGGGTGCGGCGGTTATACTGTGCTCTAAACAATGGGAACATTATCATTAAAGTGACATTGACATGGAAAAAGAAAGGGAAAATGTCTTAATCTCCAGATTCATTCAATAAAAGATTGTGCTTATTAATGTTGGTATTTTTGTTTTATGTTCATACCATCACCACCTGTTCACAATACATTATGTAAATCTACCAGATCCAGATATATAAGCACTTACTGATGTTAGCCACTAGACTTTGATCTGCTACTCTTTACTCCTCTGTTTGCTTCTCTCTTCTTCTTTTTAATATACAAATAACCTCGTGCCTATTCTATTTTATAACCATAATCAGTATCAAATTCTATACTTTATTGTCCAATATAGCCTACTAAAGGTCTTCTATGGACATTATAGTATGAGATTCCAATTTCTTGACCTTATTATATATGAAGCAAATCTTATCTCAGAATACAAACAATGCCAAATGCTTGATGGGGATGCCAAAACAATTATGAAGGGCACTACCATACCATTACCATCATGGAGAGCACTAGTACTTTTAGACTTTTAGTGGGCCTTACTGGTTTTATGGCCTGAAAACAAAACAGCTCAAGTGAATGATTATGCATGCTTTATCTCTCTAACTCTTTTGTTCTTTAAGGATTTGCAGTCATAAACCCCCCAAACATTTTTTAGCTTATATCAGAGTGCTTGATTGTATATCACCCACACAAACACAGTAACACATCTTGTATTCAAATGGGTTGGTTTGCTGCATTGTTTGTTTTGTCAATGGTGGTATCTTCTCTGTTTTCTGGTAGCACCAGCATTGATTCTATCATGCCAGGCCAATCTATCAGCTCAAACCAAACCATCATTTCTTCTGGTGGAGCTTTTGCTTTAGGATTCTTCACTGCAGACCCTTCTTCAAGCATCTACCTTGGGATTTGGTACAACACAATTACCAACTCCAACAGAACAATTGTATGGGTTGCCAACAGAGAATCCCCACTACATTCTTCAGGAGTCTTTACAATAGGTGAAAATGGAAATTTTGAGGTTCTGGATGGAAGTAAAAAGGCTATTTGGTCATCTAATCTGTCAGTACTCAACAACAACAACACAGTTGGAATTCTTAAGGATAATGGAAACCTTGTCCTTAAACAAGGTGAAGTTACTATGTGGGAGAGCTTTGATCACCCTAGTCACACATTGTTACCAGGTATGAAACTTTCCTTTAACCAAAGAACCAGACAGGCAAGGTCTGCTACATCATGGGCAGGCGTAGATGATCCCCGGCCAGGAAACTTCACTTTAGGTGTTGACCCCACAGGGCCAACACAGATTCTTGTCTGGAAGGAAAATCATCCATATTGGAGAAGCTCTATAGAAAATGGTAGCTGGGCTGACACAAGGTTCAGCAGATCAAGGGGAACTACATTCTATTCTTCCACAAACTTCGATGACGAAGAATATTACTTTACTTACAGCATATCAGAAGACACTACTCAATTGATGGGAGTTTTATCTCCCACAGGCCAAATTGAAGTACTTTTGAGGCTGAATAGCAGTAGACCATGGACCCTTGTGAGGAAATGGCCCAACAAGACATGTGAGTTCTACAATTCTTGTGGTCCATCTGGTGCTTGTGATGATAAGGACACTCAATCACCATGCAAGTGTTTAACAGGTTTCAAACCCAAAACACAGAAAGAGTGGGATGCTGGGAATTGGACAGGTGGCTGTGTGAGGCAAAGGGAGCTAATATGTGACAAGGAGGAGGGCTTCTTGAAATTAGAATTGATGAAGTTACCAGATTATGTAGTATCTGCCGGTAATAGGAGCATAGGTGAATGCAAATCTGCATGCCTGCAGAATTGCTCTTGTTCAGCTTATGCTTATTTCAATTTCAGTAAAGCAACTACAGTGAGATGTCTACACTGGTTCGGAGATTTGGCAGATCTTGTGCAGAACGTAGAAAATGGCAGAGATCTTTACATTCGTGTTCAAGGATCTCAACTGTGTATGTCTTTTTACTTCTCCCAACAATTGTCATACTTGTAAATGAGATGTTTTCATACCTAGATGATCTAATACTTTATTTATTTATTTTGCAGCTGCTAAGGCTAAAGCTGTTACGGCTGCTAAGGAAAACAAGTCACATCTTATCATTGCACTTTCCATTTCTGCTGCTACTGCTGCATTGCTTATTAGCTTGATAGTCTCTACCTTGTGCTTATTCAGAAAAAGGTTGTTAAAAGAAGGTACTGTCTCTCACCATGTTACACACTTATAACTGAAAATATAGTCTTATCTATTAGTGTTCAATGCAAGCCTTGTGCTAAAAACTTCTCTTTGCAAACAGAGGAAACAGAACAAAGTATGACTGGGAGTAGCAGCAATATTATAGCTGGAGGAGCTCATACTGATATAGAGCTTGTTATGTTCAAGTTTAGGAGCATACTAGATGCAACAGATAACTTCTCAGAAACAAATAAACTAGGAGAGGGTGGGTTTGGCCCTGTTTATAAGGTAAAAGTTCTACCACCAGCTCTTCTTGATGGTTGTATGTTTTAGTTTTACTGCTGAGGTGGTGGATCTATGCATTTACATATTTACTTGGTTATTGTTTTTGTAGGCTAATTTTCCAGGAAATGAAGTAGTTGCCGTGAAAAGGCTATCTAGGAGATCCGGTCAAGGATTCCAAGAATTCATCAATGAATTGAAGCTTATTGCCAAGTTACAACACACAAATCTTGTTAGACTATTGGGTTGCTGCGCTGAAAAGGAGGAAAAGATACTGATATATGAATACATGCCCAACCGAAGCTTGGACAAATTTCTATTTGGTATAAATTTTTGTTGAAAAGGACTTCATTATGGATTCAAACAAAAATTCATATAGCAAGCTAACCCTTTTGTTTTTTATCATGATTAGACCCTTGTGAAGGTGCAAATCTTGATTGGGGCATACGCTTCCAGATTGTAGAAGGTGTTGCTCAAGGACTTCTCTACTTGCACAAGTACTCTAGACTTAAAGTCATTCACAGGGACCTTAAAGCGAGTAATATTCTATTGGATGGAGCAATGAAACCCAAGATTTCAGACTTTGGAATGGCAAGGATTTTCGGGATAGATCAAACTGAAGCAAATACCAATCGAGTAGTGGGCACATAGTAAGTACTGCTATATTGATTAATGTCTTCTGTTAATGTTGTATTTGTAAGATATAAATTAACCATGCCTACTTCTATTATGGATGCAGTGGCTACATGTCACCTGAATACGCATTGTATGGGCAATTCTCTGAGAAATCAGATGTATTTAGCTTTGGAGTTTTGTTACTAGAGATTGTCAGTGGTAAAAAGAACACGGCCTTTCATCGGACAGAACTCTCTCTCACCATTCTAGGATGGGTAAGTACTAACGAAGCACGAGCATAGTGTTTGGACTGATCATGGTTATGCATTGCTTGATATGTTTTTGATATGCAGGCATGGGAATTATGGAAAGAAGGTGCTGGGGTGGAACTAGTAGATCCATTGATAAAGGATAGCTGCTGCACCCAAGAAGTTGTGAAGTGCATCCAAATTGGGCTTCTATGTGTTCAAGAAGCTCCAGCTGATAGGCCAACTATGTCTTCTGTGGTTGCTATGTTGGGAAACGAATCTGCATTGCTTCTATCACCTAAAGAACCTGCCTTTTCCACTCGTGGCGTTTCTGGTTATTCTTCTTCCCAAGCATCTTGCTGCTACTCCAATTATGAGGGGACAATGAGCATGCCAAAACCTAGATAGCTAGAAACTAAGTGCTCATGTCAAATGCTTGTAATTCATAATCTTGGGTGAAGTGACCAACAAAATGTAACCACAAATTAGCTTATTGGGTGAGATAGAAATTCAGAAAATTTACTACCATTTCTGTTTAGTGAGGATTTGAAGAATCATGTATAGGATCCTATTCGTGTTTTTTTGGGTGTACATGTGTGGGGGGCAATTATTTTTAGAAAATTTAAAGGTAGAGTTGTTGGAATTATTTGTACCATTTGATTGGATTCCCGTGTATTCTTGTGAGGGTAAGACTAGTCTTATCGATCTATTTTGTTTTTCACTTTATAATTTCTTGTTTGGTTCTTCTCATTGTTGACTGTTGTGTTGATTGTTCAAAGTTGAATGTCGGTTATGGTGTGGTGTCCTACTGCAGTTACTAAACATCATGCATCATCAGCTCTCCTTCCAATTTCAATTCTAGGCAGTAGTCAACATCTAATGCATAGTGAAAGCCCTGAAATTAGACTTGGCAATGGAGGAAGAAATAGAAGCTTATTGGACTCCATCTGCTATCTTTTGTTTCTCTATTTTTTGCTTTATTACTTGATTTGATCTCTCAGTCCTACCCATTCTGCTTTGTATTCATTATCAGCATCACCATACCACACTTCCGGCAAAGCCAGGTATCTCCATCACCCTTACTTTCTTTTCATCACCTAAGTATCATTTGTGTTAGGAAGCTTTTGGATTATTTTGCACTTGCTCAAAACTGGTCAAGCCAGTTGTAGACATTGATTTATGAAAATCTTGCCTCATTTCTTTCTTTCATCGTGTTGTAACTGAGATTTTCTGTTTTTATTTCTTTGCTTGGAGGACTTATGAGGTATCTATGTGTTTATAGCTAGTTTGCAGAGACAAACCATCAAATTTCTGACCCTTGTGTTATATTTGTAGTCTCTAATTTCCTCCCCCTCTCTCAGGAACACATAAGTAAATATGATGTACGCAATGAGGTGGTATGTTGCATTCGTAGTTTTGTCGATGCTACCTTCTCTTCTCCCAGTAGCTACAAGCCTAGACACTATAAGGCAAGGCCAATCCATCACTTCAAACCAAACCATAACTTCTTCTGGTGGAACTTTCGCATTAGGATTCTTTGCTGCTGGTCCTTCTTCTACTAGCACCTATCTAGGTATATGGTATAATAGAATTACGAACAACAGAACAGTTGTATGGGTTGCTAACAGAGAATTCCCCCTTCATTCTCCAGGAGTATTTACTCTAAGCAAAGATGGGAATTTTGTGGTTATGGATGGGACTCAAAAAATCATTTGGTCGTCAAATGTATCAGTTTCAGATTCTGATATAAACACCACAATTGGGGTACTAAATGATAGTGGAGACCTTGTTCTTCAACTTGATGATCAAAAATTGTGGCGCAGCTTTCATAACCCTTGTGACACATTGTTGCCTGGTATGAAACTGAAGTTCAACCAAAGAACAGGAGAAAGAAGGTTTCTTACATCATGGGCAGGCATCGAAGACCCTCGACCAGGAGAGTTCACTTTAGGAATTGATACCACAGGACCTACACAATATCTTATATGGAAAGAAGGGCATCCATATTGGAGAAGTGTGATATATGAGGGTACTAGGACTGAAAATATGTTTGAGATTTCAAAGGGAACTGCATACGACATTTCCTACAACTTTGATGGTGTTAATTTTGTTCTTAGTTATAACATATCAGACAACAGTGTGCAGGCTAGGACCATTCTAACTCCGACAGGCCAAGTCAATGTACTAGCAAGGCCAAATAGTAGCAGTACTTGGAGACTTGTAATGCAATGGCCCGTTGTTTTATGGGATTTTTATAATTCCTGTGGTTCATATGGTGCTTCTGATTATAAGATTGTATCTCAGTTGCTGTGCAAGTGTTTGACAGGTTTCAAGCCCAAAATTCAGAAAGAATGGGATCATGGGAACTGGACTGGTGGTTGTGTGAGGCAAAGGGAATTGAAATGTGACAAGGGAGATGGTTTTTTGAAATTAAAGAGGATCAAATTACCAGATCATGTACTTTTTGTGGGAAATAACAGCATAAGTGGATGTGAATCTGCATGCCTGAAGAACTGCTCTTGTACAGCTTATGCTTACTTTAATATGACCAAAGAAGCTGTAGTCAAATGCTTGCACTGGTTTGGTGATTTGACAGATCTTGTACAGAACCATACAGATGGAAAAGATCTTTACATACGCCTTCAATTTCAAGACTCTGATCTGCGTATGTTTCATTCGTCCAAATTTGTGTTATTTCAATTTTGTCACATCTAGCATTATACTCAATATGATTAATCTTGATTCTTTTCCATGTAGCTGATGGTGCTAATAAAGATGTTCCCGTTCACAATAAAAACAAGTCATCTCTTGTAACTGCAGCTATCGTAGTTGCTATTGTGTTACTTATATCTTTTATTATTTTTGGCTGTTGGATGTTTAGGAAAAGGTGGCCGAAGGAAGGTACTTCCTCGATCTCACAGACATTTTTTAAATTCTCCTGTTTTTCCTGAATATGCCTTGCTCTGATATATAGTTACCCTTTGATAAACAGAAGGAACTGAACGGTTTTTGACTGGGAATTCAGCTGAAAGTGCTCCTTCTGATCATTTAGAGCTAGTTATGTTCGAGTTTAGGAATATATTAGCTGCTACAGATAACTTTTCGGAAGCAAATAAACTAGGAGAGGGTGGGTTTGGTCCTGTTTACAAGGTAAAGGTAGTTACTGAATTATTTGGTTCCCTTGGTTTGTACATTTAAACATTAATCAGTGCATTCCTTTATAGGGGACCTTGCCTGGATATGAAGTGGTTGCAATAAAGAGGCTTTCAACGCAATCTGGACAAGGATTTCAGGAATACATCAATGAGTTGAAGCTTATTGCAAAGCTCCAACACACAAATCTTGTTAAGTTATTGGGTTGCTGTGCTGAAAGGAACGAAAAGATTTTGATCTATGAGTACATGCCTAACCGAAGCTTGGACATGTTTCTTTTTGGTATGCTATTTTTATCTCTATCCAGGATTTATTTTTTACTCTGCCTTGCCATTGATCATGTATTCAATCAATCACCGATCGCTTTTAACTGTCATTCCATAATTAGACTCTTCTGAAGAGTCAGTTCTGGATTGGAGAAATCGGTTCCAAATCGTGGAAGGTGTTGCTCAAGGACTTCTTTACTTGCACAAGTACTCTAGATTGAAAATCATTCATAGGGACTTAAAAGCAAGTAATATCCTGCTGGATGGAGCAATGAACCCAAAAATTTCAGACTTTGGAATGGCTAGGATTTTTGGAGTTGATCAAACTGAAGCTAATACAAATCGAGTGGTGGGAACATAGTAAGTCTCCTACCTATGCAGCAGCTAGCAGAGACCTATCATTATTCATTAAATTTCTAATTTTGTTATGGATCAATGTAGTGGCTACATGTCACCCGAATACGCTTTGTACGGGCAATTCTCTGACAAATCAGATGTGTTTAGCTTTGGAGTTTTGCTGTTGGAGATTGTTAGTGGTAAGAAGAACAATGACTTCCATCGGACCGAACTCTCTCTAACCCTTTTAGGATGGGTAAGTAAGTAAGATCTTGCACATTATTATGTCTTTTACAAGCATAAAATGAAGATAATTTATTCTTCAGGTTTGTGCTCTGAAGAGTGGTCAGATTATTTGTGCTGAGTTTGTGATGTTTTTGCAGACATGGGATTTGTGGAAGGAAGGTACGGTGGTGGAGGTGATCGACCCATTGGTGAAGAGCTCATGCTGCAGTGAAGAAGCATTCAAGTGCATCCAAATAGGGCTGCTGTGTGTTCAAGAAGATCCTGTTGATAGACCAACAATGTCTGTAGTAGTAGCTATGCTGGGCAATGAAACTATAGTGCTTCCATATCCCAAAGAACCTGCATTTTGCACTCGCTGTGCTGCTGGTTTTTCTCCTCACACATCTACCAACTATTCCTATAATCAGACCACAATGAGCATTCCAGAGGCTCGTTAGCATCTTCTATAAACATTGATATGTTTCTAATTGATAGTGTTTCCTTTTCAGTTATTAAGCGGCCATGCTATTGCTAGGGAGTCGTATTCTTATCCTGGTCCTCGTGTTTGGGACGCTACTCATATCCCATAACGGGTGTTAAACTTATGTATATCTGATCTATGATTTCTATAATGTTTTTCTAGGCATTGATTTTTATAAAATTTGTTTCTTTCTTAGACATTTATTGATACCCGATCTTCCAAATTTTGAACCCTCAAGAACCGAATTCGAAACTAGATAAAACTTGTAAACTTTTACGTGTGAACAAAAAGACTATTTAAAATAACATCGTCTCAATCAAAAGAGTCTAATCAAGTTGAATTTGGTTCAATAAGAAGTTTCATTTTATGGTGAATTATGAAATTCAATTTTGGTTAATTGTAGGATTTAGTTTTAGTTGTATTTGGCTGGTAAAAGAATTTAATTTGATTCATTAGGACATTATGGTAATCTTTTTATTTCTCTTTTCTTCTTTGAGTTTTTGAACCAATCCACATGTTTAATTTCAAGAGCTTTACAGCAGCTCTTAGACCGAAAAGAGCCAATTTCTTGAGATATATGAACATAACTCATAAAACTCCTTGTAGATTTTGCTGGTGTGGCAACAATTTCCAGGAGAAAGTAGCGTATGTAACCCGCACTGAACTTTTTTCCGGAAAAAAACAAATAAGCTACCAGAAATTAACTCAGCTCTACCATATGTTTACTTTTGCTAATATTTTTGATGACCTTCTAACGATATTTTGTGCGCACTTTCGAGGTCAAGAAAATGTTCATTGGCTATAAAAATTATTGGCCAATCCTCTTCGCTTTTTCTTCTCTTAATGTATTAATATGAATTAGGTCCGATTAATTAAGAACTTTTTAACTGATCTTGAGACTTGAAGATGATTTAAATGAGTGTCTTGTTTGTCTAATTTTTTTGTCATGAGTGTTCTCTTTCTATTTTTAGAATATTGCACGTGGATATATCTGAACTGTAGGGAGAAAGTTTCTATTTTTAGGATATTGCACGTGGGCATGTCTGAACTGTAGGGAGAAAGTTTTTATTTTTAAGATATTGCACATGAGCATATCTAAACTGTTGGGAGAAAGTTAAGGTAATATTAAAAACACATTAAAATCATTCTATCTTTAGGGCTTGTTTGGTAACACCTCTGGGTCTGCAGAAGCACTGACACATCCATTCATATTACACCATTTCAGCAAATTGCAGCTTCAAATTTTTTTGTCTTTTGTAATGATGTAAAAGCTTTGAGAAGCAATTTTTTTTCACTTCTGTCAGACCATAGAAGCAGAAGTAGAAAGAGAAAAAATAAAATTCCAAATATAACCCAACTTTTTGTAGATGAAATCTGTGCAATGTTCCACACTTGTATTTGAAAATTTTAATTTTTGGGACACCGGTTGTTGAACTACCGTCACTGCCCAGTGTGCACGGCTAAGTTGCGGCAATGGCAGATGGATTGATCGGTGGTGCGGATCAGGAGAGGATCGTATATGGTTGTGGTTCCTTTAATAAAATTTAAAAAAAAAAAATTGAAAGGTAGAAGAAAGAACGGAGTTGAGCGGCGGAGGCTATTAAGAGAGAGCCTAGGGCATTATAATATGTTTGGGCTTGGGTTTGGGCTTAGACTTAGAGCTCTAATTTGTTTGAATTAGGAAAGATTATTTATGGTTTTATTTCTTATTTTACTTTTTATCAATAAATTATCTTTATTGAATTATCTTTATTGAATTATTTAAAAATTTATTGTTACAATTGTGGCTGAAAAGGTAAAATTAAATATAATAGAATTGTATGTTTAATTAAAAAATAAAACTTACTTCCAAAAAAAATTGAACTTAAATACAACTATAAATCATTCATTAATAATATATAACATATCTATGTCTATGTACTTTTTAGTCATTTCACAAAAATAGTTTTATAGAATAATTTTATAAATTTAACTAAGAAGCACTTCTTATTGCTTTTATTACCAAACAATCATCACTTTTAGAAGCTGCTTTGAAGCAGCTTTTGGCTTTTGAGTAGTGTTACCAAACAAGCCCTTATTAGTTCTTCTATGCATTCACTTTTTTCATTAAAATATTTTTTCTCACAACCTCAAGACCATTATACTATTTTGTATATAACCAAAATATAAAAGTAAATAAAGAATAATAAACTCACTTACCTTGTTGCATCAAATATAAATTATGCATCATTTAAATTTGTTGCCATAAATACACATGTAACATATAAGAAAGTGCATCTTCTTGATCAACAGAATTGAAGAAAATTAATAGGCAAAAATGAAATAACCTAAAATCAGGTTATAAAACTATAACAAAATTACCCATGGAATTGAACCACAACCACAGTGGCAGTGCTCTTCCAATTCCCAAAACAAAATACAACAATAGTAACTTCTGGGATACATCAAGAATTTTCTGATGACAAATAGTTTTAAGAAAAACACAGCTCGTCTCCTTTGTCTTCTCAATGGCAGTAAAGTCTGATCACTGAATCGGCACCAGCAGTGAATAGCCATGGTTGTTTTGGATGGAACTTACAGTTCAAAACTCCTGAGATACAATCACCAGTACAAATCAAGGTATGTATTTAAACTTTATATTCTTTCAAACACGAAATAAAATTCAAGCTACTCACCTCTTCCATTTGAGCTCTTATGTCCTCGAAGGATCTCCAGCGGAATAATAACAGGATTTGTGTTGAGATCTGCAAAAACCCTTCCGTGAAAGACATATGAAGTGCAATCATCGGAGCATGATGAAAACAGAGGGAATTTGGGATGGAAGGCCACATTAGTGATATCCTTGTCATGATTCCTGAGAATTTCCAAACCAATGTCAAAACACTACCCCCTCCGTAACAAGCCAGCAAGTCAGTCAATAAAGGCTAAATGTCTTGTTTCCTTTTTAAGAAGTTAGTTGTGCATGAATTATCAACAGTGTCCCTGTAATAATTTAGTTAATATCCCTTAAGTTTGTTACAACACATGTGCACGGGTATAGAAAAGAGAACATAAAACACTAACTTCTCTTTAATTTTTCTCAAAATATAAAACATGACACTTATTATGA
>JAYMSZ010000531.1:0-19151 GCA_036897665.1 Pelargonium citronellum
CTTACAGTAAGGCACTCCATTTATCCCAATGGAAGGCTCCCTCAGACAATTTTTATGGAGGGCCTTATGAAAAGGCTACTCGTGTTATCGAGTTCCACTCATTATCCCAATGGAAGGCTCACTTTGAAGCCTCCAAACAAAACAACAAACTGGTATCATTTACTGCTTTTCTTTTTTGCATCTTTTGCACTGTTTTGTTAATTATACTGATATGGTTTTGTTATGTTGAATGCAGATGGTAATATATTTCACAGCTGCATGGTGTGTGCCTTGTAGAACCATGGAGCCAGCCATCAGTGATATGGCTGCTAAGTTCTCAGATATCGAGTTCATCAAGATTGATGTTGACAAATTGGTGGTATATATGAATCACTCTTTACAGCCTATAGACAATGGTTTATGTTTTCTTATAATCTTACTAAAACAATGCTAATGAAACAGAATGTATCTGCGCAATTTGGAGTTCAGACAATGCCAACATTCATATTGTTGAAGAATGGGAAAGAGGTAGATAAGGTGGTGGCTGTCAAGAAAGAGGAGCTGGAGATGAAAGTTGCAAAACACAGGATACAAGTTTAATATTGATCATGCAAAGCAAGATTCAAGGCTCAGAGGACAACAAGATTATTTACTCTTTGTGATTGTTTAAAAATATAGAACTTTGATTGTAAGCTATTCGTTAAAAGCAAAATAAAAAGGACAATCTCTTCTTTTTTTGTCTTGTTGATGTTGGCTTCTGCAGAAAAATAAAAATCATTTACCAAAGCAAACTTTACTACAAATTGTACTAAAAACCCATTTAAGAAGTAATTTTTCAAGAACTAAACAAAGAATATCTAAAGAGAGTATTATATAGTAATAGAATGTAAGTAGGGTCCAAAGCAATCTTGTTTGGAACTTAAAGTACAGAACATACATTGTAAATCTGATGAAGCAAGAACCATCCTGCCCGGTTTATCCCGTCTTATTCTTCAGAATAAGCTTCCGTACAGGCGCAGCCCTACAAGAAAACAACCAAAAGGCAAGATTCTGAATAGACCACATTAATTCAAACTGTTATATTCAACTGTACAATTTGTAATCTATAGAACCTAAAAATAAATAATAAAAACTTCAAAAGTTACAACCAGAGATCAAAAGAGGCAATGCATTGATTATCATAATTTGTACAGCTCAGTGATCCAAAGGACTTACATTGATTACTATTATACAGTTATCAAATTTAAAGATAGCAGTCACTTATGGCATTTGAAGGCAGTTCATTCAACTAACACCATCTGTCTCCTTAATACTTGGCTTCCTACTATATGCACAATCTTCCTCTTTAAAAGTGAAAAATTATGTATTTACATTCATTTGTCCTCTCATACTATCAGTGTTATTAGACGGTTATCATCTTAGGCTTCAAGTCTTGACTAGCATTCAATTCCACCCAACACTCTAGTCAGATCGGCTTTCTGCTGTGCAGTAAGCCTTGATGGAAATATGATATCGAACTTGACTATGAGATTTCCTTTCTTGCTCGGTTCTTTTGAGATGGGCATTCCTTCATTAGCAATCACCACCTCATCACTGGGTTTCACAACATCTGCGACAGGGATTGTGAGATTCCTTCCATCCAAGGTTGTCAAATTGGCAGGCTTTCCCGTGAGAGCTTCCAGTAGCAGTATCTTCTGATTGACCACCAGATCATTTCCATCCCTCTTAAAGACAGCATGTGGTTTTTCATCCACCACAAAAATAAGATCAGCTGGCGTTACGCCAGGTTCTTGGTTGCCCTTCTCGGGAAATGTAATTTTTGTGCCCTTCTTCCAACCAGGTTTGATGTCTATTTTCAAAATTTCCTCAACAGTCTTCGGCTTACTGCAAAATAGATTCTTGTACATCAAGCTAATGAAACAGAATTCACAAAATAATTTCAGACATATTTAATAAGAAAAATACCAATGAAGAAAAACACCCTATACAATATGTTTATATTTTATACTATGATGACTGATATAATATGTTGTTTTTTTCCAATTTCCAAGTCATATCTTGCAAGTAGCAGGGCCTGGCCTAAATAGTTAATCGTACTTACTACCACTAGCAAAGCTAACACTTGGGGCATGTGGTTGTATGAAGAATTGTCAGTAAAGTAATGATCCTTTGGTTTTATGTTCTAGTTGGTTTCATTTACCACCCCTTGACTGGAAACCAACTAGAAAGTGGGTCCTTGTGATTATCGTAGGACAGCATACAGGACTAAAATCCACCGTAGTAAACATGTCATTCCTGGTTAAGTTAATTTACTTCTTTAACGCTTCCTGAACTGCACCTTGAATTCTATACATGCTTCTCAGAACTACCTAGCTTGAACTACATAGAGATTGGACATCAATAAGAACAAATTAGGCAGAAACAAAGTCAGGACATAAATATTGGAACTTCTTTGCTCCTACTTCACAAGGTTCCTCTGTTTCCATCACAATATCTACCATATCCAAAAGCTTAGGTCAATATTGTATCAAGAAATGAGTAAAAAGGTGACCATTGCCACCATCAGATAATACTAATAATCATTCAGATTACCAGATGTTAGTGATTAAAAAATGTTTACAAATCTCCATGCACTCACCACCTCTTGATACGAACCAAAATTCAACCTTGCTACACCAATATAGTTGGTTCACATGCTGGAAGCACTCAACTTACCCCATTCATATTACCCAAGCAATCACTTCAGGAAAGGTTTGTCTGAATATTACGATTTATGAAACTATTAGTCTGCTCGAGCTTTTGATATGATCAACTATATCAGTTTAGCAAATGATAAGATATTGACCTAATAGTTCACAAAAGCAACTATTTTTGTTCTCTCAGTCAGAAAAATGACAAAAGAAACACCTCTGAACTCTTCACACTAGACATTGACGCAACAGACTTTTCATTTTCAGTCCAAACCTATTGCTTGCTAGTAGATCCCAGAGTGGAAACCACAAACAAGACACTGCGAAAACACCTTCAACTTGACACCTTTCAATGGTTTCTTTTCCGATAGACAGAACCACAAATTAACAAAATATAGGATAATTCCAATATACAAGACACAAGTAATAAACATCAATCACTTAGTGTTTGGTTCTGATAAAAAAAATACCACCAATCAACCTATTAACCTGAAAATCATGGTTGTCACACCATCTCACCATCTATTGTTCTCCTCAATAGATCCTAAGAAAATTAACCCAAAAGAAACAAAAACTTACAGAAACCAATAGAGCAAGCAAGCAAGCAAAAGATAACTAGATTTTCACCAGAACAATACAGAACAGAGTGAAACAAAAATGTTCAATAACAACAAGACACACAGAGCTACATACCCAAATTCGTCTGGAACAAACCGGGAGATCCTCATCTTCCTCTTGGCACCCTTGTACAGCTCCTCCAATGTACATGCAAACTTGGACTCAACCGCCGGAGCTTTCCTGGTCCCCTGATTATTCCCAACCACCTCCACTTTCCCATTTCTGCTCGCATTCCTGCTACGGACCCGCCCGCTGCCGCCGCCAGATCCACGGAAGAACTCGGCGAAAATGTCATCGGCGTCGCGAGCATTGAACCTGAACGACGAATCGCTCCTAGAGGCGGAGTAGTCAGTGGCGGCGGCAGGCGGCGGGAAGTCGCCGGACATGAGACCCTCCTCGCCGTAGAGGTCGTAGATCTGCCGCTTCTGGGGATCGCTGAGAACATCATAGGCCTCGGAGATTTGCTTGAACTTGGCCTCGGCCTGGCTCTTATTAACCGGGTTCTTGTCCGGGTGCCACTTCATTGCCAGCCTCCGATACGCCTTCTTCAAATCCTCCTCCGATGCACTCCGGTTCACTTTCAGTACGTTGTAGTAGTCCACACCCATTTCTCGTTTCTCGTTTCCGGCAAATGGGTTTCGATTTCCGAGCTCAATTTCGCGCCAAATGAACCAAATTCTCAGGTGGGTGTCGCCAAGTCTGGTTTTTAATAAAAACGGTGGCAAGTTGTGGGAAATTGGGTGGTTCTTGTTGTCAAGCAAACGCGGAAAGCAGAAGAAGACGAAGGATCAGCATGGTTTCACGCTTGTTGTACGCGTCTGTTTCTGGATTTATATTCGTTTTAAGAAATGAATCGTCTGTATGTATAGGATTGATTAACAAGTCGTTTTGTTTTGTGCAAATTGCTTGTGGAAAACTATCCAGCAAGTTGGACATAAATCACTCCGGAAATTCCAACATATGCTTCATAGATACACCAAAGACCAAACCACAATAAATATCTTTTTTTTTTCTTTTACCATGAATATAACCTCACCTTCTATACAGTATGTTTTTAGCCGTATTATAAATTTGAGTACTCGGAATTTCAATCATTATTTATTGGCTAATGCTTTCAGTCAAGACATAAAACGAAATGAATTTGAGTGACATGCTCCGCGCTAAAAAAATTCATTGAAACGTGTGTAAGTTTTAATTGATGAGGTGAAATCACCTCATTAGTCATAATTTATTGGCCAAGAGTTTCAACTAATAAACCATAGATGAGATTCTTTGTTCTCTTGAAAATTTATCATTTTTTTATATAAACGACGGGACAACAGTTAATTGATGAGGTGGCATTACCTCATTAGCCATAATTTATTGGCTAAGAGTTTCAACTAATAAACCTCATTAGCCATAATTTATTGGCTAAGGGTTTCAACTAATAAACCATAACTGAGATTCGTTGTTCTCTTGAGAATTTTTTTTTTAGACCTATGTTTCTCACTCTCTAGTAGGGACATCACCCTGTTAATTGTTAGAAGCTCGAATCTGAGATCTCAAAAAGAATACAAAGCGCATCAACCATTTGACTCAACATACCTTGGGATCGAAGTTTTTGTGCTATAATTTGTGTACATGAGAGTAGTATACAAGTATGTTAAGGAGTATTTCATTTCTCATGAACATAAAACATTAAATATTGTGGTTAAGACTTTAATGGGATTGAAATGTTGTTGCTTAGTAGTATTTAGTGATGTCTTGAAAGTCTTTTAAGACATGTTAAAGTGTTAGGTCGAAATAGGACTGAATTGATGGAGTGTTGATGCGATGTGTTTCAATTTCTGCATAATTAAGGTTTTAGCATATGTTAACATAACGGGCATGTGATGTTGTTGATGACTCACTAATCACATATAAACCAAATTATGGATTTCTCAAGAATGGCATTACTGTAATTTGTTAGTCTTTTTGCTCGTCTTCTACACGTTGTAAATTAAGCTTGGAAAATCAAAATTCAAAGTCTTTTTGCAACTGACTTGTCATGAGGTTCACAGCACATTGCTAGTGTCCATGTATTAAAGAAAAATAATAATAATTCAAACATATAGCACTACATTGTATAATTATATATTCATTTTTAAATTTATAATAACTTGAATATTATCTAATTTGTCTTATTGATGATTCTATACAAAAACTGCTGACTATTTCTAGTACATTAAAGTTGGTTCGTACAATAATTCATTATATAATATAAAATCACGTCAATTACAAAATTGTCATTGTTCATAATAATATCATAATATTGGGTGAAGGGTTGTAATCAAATCAATTCTTTGATTCATAAACAACACCAATAATAATAATTTTTTAATTTCTCTTATTGGTTGATACAAATAAAATATATATAAAAAAACAATATAATAAGAAGGATTTTAATATTTTATGTTAAGAAAATAGCAAAATGCTAAAAATGGTGTCGGCAATGTCTTTCACAATAATCTCATTTGTCCTGTTTCTTGTGGCATGTGGTTGTGAGTTGAAGCCTTTGATTCGAGTTTCAAATGTAGTTTTTGCCTTGCTGTGGAATTGCCATGATTTGATTTTTGATGTTTTTACTTCACACACCAATATAAAATATCTACAGATAGAAAAATAATTTTGAAACGAGTTCATATTTTCATAGATGTATTTTTACTTTAAGATTAAATTATCATGTTTGATAATAAGAACTAAATTGTTGTAGATATCTTGCTTGTATGCATACACTTCAAATTTTAGGTTAAACTTTCACGAGAATATTAACTTCAATACTTAAAGTGTATGTGCCACGAGAACAATATAAGCGAAACTCAGGAGGTGAGCCCTACAGTTCAAATGAATCTTGAAAATGTGTATATTTACCATTTTGGTAGCATTGGTCTACCATTATGAACTTTAGAGAGATGATTTAAAGATAATTCAAAGAGAGTGGAAATGAGAAATGCAACAAATGATTCTCAAAGTGAAAAATTGATTCATATCTCATAGCTCGTTCTGTAATTGATTGTTGATTACGACAAGTGTATTTTTAATGCCACGTGCTCAAAACTCTCATTTCCATTCTTATTCTTGATTCTCATTCTCGAACAATTTATTGAATTCGATTGTTTCCCTTAATGCTTTCAGTTAATGTATCAAAATGAGCCATATATTTTCTCAGTGACTATCTCAATTAGCATTAGTACAAGCATAAAGGAGGCAAGAGATATGGTTCTATGGAGCATAAAATGTACATAAAGCAGTGATGAGTCTGAAATCACACAAGTGTTGGAGAGGCAAGAATTTCAAATAAGCATAATAAATCCATTGAACCATACATTTCCAAGAAGAAGAATTGTGCAGTAACTTTTTTACAACAAAATTTTATGCAGAAACCAGAGAACAGATCCTCAATATTAAGCTCAAAATTGAAACTAAATCAGAATCATTCCTTTGATGGGTATACAATTATAATGCTCTCTGCAGTTCCATGAAAAATGCATACATGATTGAAGCTTCCCTCCACAGAACCTATTTACATGCACAAGCCGCATATGGGGCATTTCCTTCTGTCTTTCTTTTTTCCGTTACCTCCAAGAATGTACAGAAATGAATTTGGTAAATCCTTTGGCTTTTTGTGAGCCTGTGCTCTGATCCATTCGTCGCACCTTGCGATGAAATCCCTTATTTCGCAAATTCTCTAGCCACTGCAAAATCAAATGAAAGGAAAGCAAATTATTAACAAAACAAACACATAACACCACACAAATGAAGGTGACTATAGCTTAAGGAGCTGTGCGAGAAACTCTGAGATGAAAAATATGTGTCATGTTCCTCATAAATTCCCCTAATATTATCTGAAAAACCAACAAGTCATTACATTTTTTCCCGAAAGTTCTCCCAGGGGCTTACCCTTTCAGAAAATTGAACAGCTTGATTAGGGACTAACCGACTAAAAATAGAAAACATATATGCTTCGTCGAGCAGCACACAGAGGATTAGTGCTAAAACTACGGCATCTAGAGATGGTTTCACAAACAAATATCCAATGGTTTTTAGGATATATCACAACTCAGAATTGCCAAGTTATTCATTTATATTTTCTAGAAAATCACTAATCTTAAACATACACATACAAGTCCAAAGATTGTTCCAAGGATACACAGCATGTATTAAATATAACATATACATCCTAAAGCACGACATTTTGATATCTACTACTCCATCCGACCCACCCAAAATAAGTGTCATATTTAACTGTCCATGTAATAAATTAGTTAGCGTCCTTTAACTTCTCGTAACAACACGTGTATGGGGATAGAAGACAAAATATGCAACACTAAATCTCTCCTTAGAAAGAGGACGCTTATTTTCGGACGTAATATAAATTTTAGGAAGTTAGCTGATATCTATCACAAGAAATGCAAGTATGCAAATACATATAACATCAGTGAGATGGACAGACACCAGAACTCGGCATAAAGATGATAACTCAATGAAGAGAGATCAACCATAAATTCGGAGCCTCATAAATGCATCAATTGGCAACACTGCACAACTAGAGCCAAGGGGCTTAGGAAATCCAGCTCATGCAATAAGCTCAGAAGCAAATGATCAACACTAAGCTTCTCCTACCAATCTGCCGAGGTTAAATTATTTTCGTCCCCATTACTCTGCTCCCTAAAGAGAATGAAATGAAGATGGATTCGAAAATTACACTACTAGCTCTCTCGGAAAATTATAACTATGGTATGATCAAATGGAACAAGTAACTTATAGGTACATTGGTCATCTCATTTACTTCAAAGCCTATTGAATGACAATGAAATGAAGCTAAATAGTCTTTTTGCAATCCTACATTGTCTTCAAATCAAATCAGACAACCAATGGAACCATTAATTGCCCCAAGTACTAGCAAACACAACATCGATAACAACAGCACCAATAGCAATATAGTATCAAATTCTGAAATGAAACAAAAACCAAGAACACACCTTTAGATGAGGATTGAACCACAACAACATGCATGGTGGTGCTGTTGGGAGGAAGCTGCAATCGAAGGGGAAAGAGCTTTCCGTTCAATGGGCTGCGAGAACACACAATAATTTTCTCCAATCCAGTCTCCTCCTCCAATCTCCGAGTCAACTCCTCAACCCCATTTCCCTTAAAAGTCAACGACATCTCTTCCCCTTCAACACCACCATTCTCATCAGCAACATGGTAGTATATGATCCTCCCTTCGGACTTTGTTTGCGCATTGGAATATGAATCACTAGACTGCTAATCAAACCGATCAATCAATCCAAAAATCAACAAAATGATCTAAAGATGCGAACTTTATGCGAAATAGAGAAATGGGTCAACACAGAATCACAGATCTCTCACCTCCTGTCGAAAAAAAATTGGCAGATTAAATCGAAATCGAAGAGGGCGTGCCTGTATATCAGACCCAATGGCATCAGAATCGAAATCGGCAGTCGAAACCGAAAAGGGCGATTCACTGGTGGACGTCGTTGGTAAAGGAGTTGCACCACGGCGGCAAGCCGCCGTTGGCGCGGAGGAAGTGGTGGACGACCATTGATAGTTGCTCTTGCTTGCCGACAGTGTTGGATATTCCGCGGCTAGCTACTATACTTCTATGGGGCTGTTCGTGATCTCTGTTCCTGGTCTCTGTTCGCTCATCAAACAACTGTCAAATCTAAGGTGTGTTTTGATGTTTTTACTGATTTTGCTTCGTTTGTGAGTTGTTCTGTATGCTAAATTTGGAGTGATGCTCAATGTGATATGCGAAACTTGAAGAAAATTGAGCAATTTAGTTTGTGAACCTTGAATTTGGATGCAATTTAGTAGAAAGTATCAAATTGGAGTGTTTTAATTTTATATTGATTTTGCTTTATTTGTGATTTGCTTTGTATACGAAATATGGAATGATATTCAATATGATATGCCAAACTTGAAGGAAACTGATCAATTTTAGTTTGTGAACTTTGAATTTGCATACCAGGTGCAATATAGCCCATAGCTGTTTTGCAGCTCACTCCAAGACGTGGAGTAGTTTGTTGTTTGTAGTGTGGGTGTATATTTATATAGTGACGCCTGAGTTGAAAACAAAGCTTAGAGTTCCAGTTAGAGAGAGCAAATTGTTGTAGCGGTTGTCACGCGATTCCGATGACCACCATTAAATTGGAGTTTTTTAATTAAATATTTGGTTTATCAGATAGTCCAGGGTCTACGTGGCTGATCACGGTGGATGGTTGAGGGTGAAGTAGATAGTGATGTGGCTTTCCAATCTGACATGGAGGTTAATACTTGCTACAACAGGTTGAATGGACTAAATTAAAAAAAATTGTAAGTCCAAGGGTTGGAACAAGTAAAATTCAAGTCTAGGGGCCAATTCTATAATCCACGAAAGTACAAGGGGTCTCGAAACATTTAACCCTTAATTCTTTTTTACACTTCATTTTTTTACTTCTTCATTTATTGGAAATAATAATTTATTTCTAAAAATATAAATATTAATTCATAACATTTAAATGCTTATATTTATTTTTTATTTTTTAAGAAAAAATACTTTATTAATAAAATTTTCAAGAAGAAAATGATAAAACAAGTACATACTCCAAGAGGAACATAAAAGCTCAACTGAAATAAGAGAAAACTCTTAAACACCTTGAGAACTTGAAAAAACCACCTAGAGAAAACCAAAAAGGTCAATGATAGGAAAAAGGAACTAATGAGGAAGAGACACATGAAATTTCCTATGCAAAAGTTTCATGAATGCACCCATTGAAAAAATCAAGATGCTAAGTAGAAGATCAAAACGGATTAGGTCGAACAATCAAAACGGATTAGGTCGAACAATCAAAACGGATTAGCCAGATAGGTGTCAGAACATCGTCGGCGGTTGAGCATAATCATGAGATTGCTGTTGAAGGGTGCTGAAAGCTTGAAGAAAACCAACAACTATTTTTAGCTTGAATTGAAACTTGAAAGAAGAAGTTTTGAGCATGGTGGTGGATCCATGCTTGTTAATGAAATCACAAAGAAGACGAGTGAGCTCCAGTGGTGATGGCAGCGGTTTGCGATTTCACTAGGGGGAGACGAGCACTAGTGAAGCTGACAGTGATGTCGAGTGATGCTCTGATGGCGGTGACAACATGCAAGTGATTCGTCGAAACTATACTTTGTTGCCTAAGATGATATGGCGGTAAGACAAGGATGCTGAAAGTCGCGGTTGCGGTGAAGGTTGAAAGCTGCTCTGGATGGATGGTTCTGAGGAGAAGTTGTCATAAATTGAAATAATAACTGGAGATGAAGGTGAAGATGTGTTAGTTTTGAAAGGAAACAAAGCTAAAACGATTGAAGTAAAATGAAATAAGAGTATGTGAGAGGTTTAGAGGAGTAGAAATAGAGGAAGATGAGGGTTTTGTTGGGATTGTTGAGACAAGAAAGGAGAAGAAGAGGCTTTTGAAATTT
This sequence comes from Pelargonium citronellum, assembly GCA_036897665.1. Lineage (NCBI taxonomy): Eukaryota > Viridiplantae > Streptophyta > Magnoliopsida > Geraniales > Geraniaceae > Pelargonium > Pelargonium citronellum. The sequence goes on from JAYMSZ010000531.1 coordinate 10,770, forward strand.
ACAGAGAGTTTCTTCTATTTAAATGACTATATTATTTTTTGGTGTAATAATTGTTTAACATGGGGATGATGCTAAACATTGGAGAGAAATTGCTAAGTAGATGCTAAACACTCTCATGATGATGTGACATATCGCTCTCCTCTTAAGCACCCTAAAAAAGTTTTAAGTATTGGAGATGCTTTAACAAAGCCCAAACACTACGTTAAAACAATAGAATATACACGTCTGTTTTGATTATTTTTACAATTTATAACTCATTTAAAAAAAATTCTTCCAAAAGTACTATTACATACACTCAACTTTCAACTATTTCAAATGATTAGTCTACCAAATACTGCTAATGTTGAGAATAACTTTTGTCCATCTACTTTCAATTGCTGAATATTTTTGTCCAACAATTTGATAGTTCAATTTTACACAATTAACCACTACGGGTGGCGCAGTTGGTTATTCCAACTGTGTGAGTGAGATGAGGTCTCAGGATCGATTCTCACTCAACACATCCTTGGTGGTGGTGGTGTAAGAGACCACTTTTGGTGCAGTCAGGTTCTAAAAGTCCTAGGCTATAGTTAAGAGGTATACATCTTTAAACCGTTGAAAGATAAGATTTCAACACCTGTCTGTATCAAAAAAAAAAAAATTACACAATCATCTTTTCTCTAGTGTGTCCCCTCATGCACCCAATCTCCCCCAAAGTAAAATCTATGAATCTTGCCTCCTTGTTGTTATAGGGTTGGTCCAAGTGGGTCACCAACAACCCATCTTCTCTCTTCCCATCTCATTAACACACCACCCTCCCATGTACCACACTCACACCAAACTCCTCTCTCAGCCCCCAATCACATCCTGCCACGTCACCTACCACATTAATAACACCCACGTGGCGACCTCCCATTGGCTATAAGAAAAACACACACATAAACTAGCTTTGTACCCTACACAGTGCTGTAACTGGCGATGGAACCTATGCAATAGCTCTTTGCTCGCTGCGAAGAAGAGTCTCTCAAATACATCGCCTCAACGCTCCAGAGAGCAACGTGAACCAGAACCGGACACTCTCTCTACTCTGGTTTCTCCGCCATCTCTCGCTTCCAATTTTTCGTATAAAACCTCATTTTCTCTCTCTCCTTCTCTCCACTCCCATTTCCTCTCTCTCTCGATCGAGCAGGATTTTGAGCTCTCTTTGCTACGCCAATGGCTGCGATTATCCAGGGGCTTGGGGCTGCTGTGGCTCTGTCACCGTCCAATTCCCTTGATTCCAGGAAGTTTCAGCTTCCCTCTCGCAGATCCCTCTCAGGTTTCAGCTCATTTGTTTGTCACAATTGCTTAGTTTTGCTGTAATTCCATTTGGGTACTTGAGATTTGCTCGTTACATGCGTTTTTCTGATCCGGGCTTTTCGAATTTTGTTGCTTTTTCTTGTAATTGCATCTGGGTTTTTTGAAATGTGCTTGCTTGTTTTGTTATTGTTTTGTAACAGAGGCTTAATTTTGCTGTAATTCCATCTGGGTTTTTCGAAATGTGCTTGCTTGCTTTGTTGCTTTTCAGTTCATTTGCTTGCTTTGTTTTTTGTTTTTTTTTTGTCACAATTGCTTAGTTTTGCTGTAATTCCATCTGGGTTTCTTGAGATGCTCATTACATGCGTTTCTGTTGTCTGGGTTTTTCAAAATTTTGTTGCTTTTCTTGTAATTGCATCTGGGTTTTACGAAATGTGTTTGCTTGCTTTGTTATTGTTGTGTCACAGAGGCTTATTTTTGCTGTAATTCCATCTGGGTGGTTGACATTTGATTGAAGTATGTGTTTTTGTGCTCTGAGTTTTAACAAAGTTTGTTGCTTTTCCTTGCATAGATGTTTTTAAAAATGCGTCTTTTTGCTCTCATGTGTATTGGTTTATAAATTGCAGTTGGGAGGAAAGCAAGCTTTTTGGTCGTTAGATCTGATGGGCTTGTGGCGCCGGGATCCAATCCTAGAGGCCGCAGGACTGAGCAATTGGTCACTAATGCCGTTGCAGTTAGTCATCTTTCCTTTCTTTTCCATTTTGTATTTTTTCTAAGTTTTAAGTTCTTTGAAGTAGTGTTTTTTTTTTGCTGTTGTGACTTTCTTTTCTTTTGTGTTTATGAATTTTCAGGCCAAGGCTGATGCTCCTGCAGCTTCCACAGCATCGAAATCTGGGTACATTGTCATATCTGATCATTATAGTTACTGTATAATTTAATATGTTCATTTGTTTGTACTTGGTTCATTGGTTTCCTAGTTATGTTTATGTCGTCACTAGACAATTTAAATTCGCTTCTAATGAGTCTCAGTCTAGAATAGAACATATGTTTTGGTTACTGTACATACAGTTGGAATAGGATATAAGTTTATATTACATAGACTAGTGTTTCACGTTAATGCAAATATGTTGAAATCTGAATTTGATGGCTAACTAATCTGTATGGTCTTTTCGGACTTGTACTAGAAACATGGGGTCGCTGGATTAGATCAAATCCTGCATTCATGTTTTTCAATTTTTGTGGGTTGGGAGGGTTTACCCTTAAGTTGTGTTAACCTTGCAACTACTAAATTATCAAAGAGACTAACTATAGTAGTGAAGGTATTTGTAATGAGTGTCCAGTTTCCCATATTTTGTATATATTAAGGATAAGTTAGGGTTGCAATTTCTCTTTATACCCCTATGCACTCAAGTTGTAACAAACTAAAAGGATTTTGACTAATTTATCTTAGGGATAATGCTCATAACTTATGCATAACTAACTAAATAAAAAATGAAAGTGGACAATGGACATTCATACTCCGAGCTCTTCAGCAAGAATCATCAAAGAGACTATTTATAGCAGTGAAGATATTTGTAATTTATTTATTTATAGGTTCTAATAACATAATCGTGCTTAGAAGATTTTGTGGGTGGGCTAGAGTTCTCAAGCTGTGTTGGTCTGCATCCGAATCATCAAACAGACATAGTATAGTGGTGATGGTAGTTTTAATGTATTAATGGGTTCTATTAACATGATCGTGCTTAGAGGGTTTTCTGAGTGGAGTAGGGTTTACCTTAAGTTGTGTTCGACAAACTGAATCATCAAATAGTCTAACTTAGCAATGAAGGTATTTACTCTATCCGTCGAGTTAAATGACAAGTTATTTAGGGTGAGACTTTTCCCCTTATGCCCCTTGTGCTTTTGTTGTAACAATCCCATGAGATTCTAGCTAATAGAGATATTGTAGGTAGTTCATGCATAATTAACTTTCTGAAAAAGGAAAGTGGATACACATTTTGGGACAAATTTTTTAAGACACTTATGCTTAGATTCAAGTATGTGTCGTCTTTGCTACACTGAATAAAAAGTTGTATAATGTACAAGTTATAACACAGGATAGTCCTATACTTTTGCTCGACTAAATAGTACATTTGGTCGGATGGTTCCTCAAGCAAATTTGAACAAATACGATACTGTTTTCTAAGTAAGAAAAATACTGAACTTTGAAATCTGGTAGGATATCAAAACACCAGCTTTATTTCATGAAAAATGATCTGCATTATTGGAATGAAGTTCATTCACTAGAATGTTTGAAACATCATGTTTGTTCCTTTTTTGTTGGTTCCTTATTGTTTTTCTTTGAAATCACAGACCTAGTCTTTGGGGTGTCTCTTTTGTACAATGTTAACTGTAACGTTTTTGAGATACAAGCTTGAAACAAATGAATGGTTCTCCCCAAGCTGTGTCTACTGCATAATTTTTGCTTCCTCAAAATTCTTTTTCATACTTGAAAGGTCCCAATGCTAAAGAAGATGTTTAGATTTGTTCCAAAACTTTGAGATTTCATGGTGGATTCTTCTAAATGCTCTACTTATTTTAGAGTAGGGTTACGAATTTGGACCCGATTATGCAAACACCTGAAATCTGACCTGCACTTTTGCGGCTTTGGGTCACACAAAATTAGTCCAATTAATTTTCTGGTCAGATCGGATAACCTATACTCAATCCGCACATTTACATGACAAACCTGCATCTCTTGCGGATCAAGTTAGGTTTAGGTCTTTCCAAACCAAATATGTAATAACCGGCCCCAAAATCTAAATTGCCAGCTCTATTTCGAAATAACCCACACTCAAACCTGTTCTTTGTATTCATTTTGCTTGTGTACTTCATCTGTCAGATGCCATTGGTATTATGAGTTTTAAGTTAGCTAACATTGTCTTCTGTTCTCTATTTAGTGATTGTGAGAGAGTCAAATGATAATCACTATTTTATTCCTGTGGTGTCATTATTATTAATTGAGGAAGTGGCTGACCATAATACTGTACGTTTTCGCAGGCACGAGCTTTTATTATTTGAAGCCCTACGAGAAGGCTTGGAAGAAGAAATGGACAGAGATGCTCGTGTTTGTGTGATGGGTGAAGATGTTGGTCACTATGGAGGTTCATACAAGGTGACGAAAGGCTTGGCTCCGAAGTATGGGGATCTCAGGGTCCTCGACACTCCCATTGCCGAGAACTCTTTCACGGGTATGGGTATTGGAGCTGCCATGACCGGTCTTAGGCCAATTGTTGAAGGCATGAACATGGGTTTTCTCCTTCTCGCTTTCAACCAAATCTCCAACAACTGTGGGATGCTCCACTACACGTCAGGCGGCCAATTCACCATCCCAATCGTTATCCGTGGACCTGGAGGAGTTGGTCGGCAACTCGGTGCTGAGCATTCGCAACGTCTCGAGTCATACTTTCAATCAATCCCCGGAATCCAGATGGTTGCGTGTTCAACTCCTTACAACGCCAAGGGCTTGATGAAAGCTGCCATCAGAAGTGAGAACCCCGTGATACTTTTTGAGCATGTGTTGCTATACAACCTCAAGGAAAAAATTCCTGACGAAGAGTACATTTGTAACCTTGAGGAAGCTGAGATGGTAAGGCCCGGTGAACATGTCACAATCTTGACCTATTCCCGGATGAGGTACCACGTGATGCAAGCGGCCAAAACCTTGGTGAACAAGGGCTATGACCCTGAAGTAATCGATATTAGGTCATTGAAGCCATTTGATCTTCACACTATTGGTAACTCAGTGAAGAAGACCCACCGTGTGCTGATTGTCGAGGAGTGCATGAGGACGGGAGGGATTGGCGCTAGTTTGACCGCAGCTATCACCGAGAATTTCCACGATTATTTGGATGCACCAATCGTGTGCTTGTCTTCACAAGATGTGCCGACCCCATACGCCGGGACATTGGAGGAGTGGACTGTGGTTCAGCCAGCCCAGATTGTTACAGCAGTTGAGCAGCTATGTCGCTAGATCGCGCCTATGTTGCAGTTAAGTTAAAGCGGGTATCGTTACTTCCTGTGCAAGTAACTACTATTTGCAACTTTGTTTTCAAAATTATTATTTGTTTTCACATTTTGTTAGGAGTTGTGTTGTTGAAACTTGAAATTCAGAAACTAATGATTTGTTTTTGTTTTTCTAACTTTATAACGGCTAATTTTTTGTTTGTGCATTGCTATACCATGGAAATGGTTGAAAAAAATGACCAATTATATTGATAAGGAATGGGGGATGTTGAAATAATTTTCAGTTACTTTTTATTGTTCCAGCTTTTTGAGTGATTGAAAGATTTGATTTGTGATGTGGTTAGCTCATAGTGGAGTTGTTATCAGGGGTATCATTCAGTCAAATCAAACTCGAAATTGTCACGATATTCATGCAATATAGCTACAACAATTCAGAATGTGGATCGGGTTCAAGCCACATTTCGTTACGATTAGAACACATTGTTTTTGGTCGTGACCTACATCGTTATGGTTTATTTCATGGTTTACATGATATCTTATTGCATAATATATAAACTCTTAGTTTTATTTATCAAATAATAAAAATAATATTTTTTTCGTAATTATTCGTGTTCATAAAAAAGGGTTTACAAAACCGAGTGGTAGATGCATTGAGTCGTTGTTATTCATTACTAAGCACCATGAAGCTACGGCTAGTGGTGTTTGAAGTTGTCATAGATCTTTACCAAGATGATCCATATTTTGCTAGCTAGAATATTTGAGAACAATGTGTTGCAGACAATTTTTAGGAATGCACTAGGCAAGATGGATTTTCATTCTGAACAGACCGTGTATTCATACGGCAGGTTCCATATAAGAATCAAACGCTATGAATACTAATAAGACTAGCTAACAATAAGGATGGTGCCAGATGTACCTCGTTATGTGTATCATCTTGCAACAACATGCAATATCAATGTTAGACTATATACTTTTCAACAAATACTGTTGATTTAAAAGGCTCCCGATCGTGTGTCGAGCTCACCGATAAAAGAAATATGTGAAGCTCACACGTGACGCTTTAAACATAAAATCAAAAAAACAAAAAGCCACCAATCGACCTGGGTCCTATTTAGCAACTTTTCTCTCTCATAAAAGAGAAAACAAATCCAAATTTAAACCATCCCACGCAAATTTCTTGCACCACCCCCAAACCTCACATAATCGCCACAATCTCACCCACCCTCAAACTCAAGACTCTCCTCCTAGTCCTAGGCAAGACGATATCCACCGAACGTTAAACATCTCCAAAACCCTTGGACTCGTTAGCCACGGTTCTGAATTCCGATGATCGCATTCTCCTTGAACTTCAGGAGATGAAGCCTTAATTCAGCTCGAGCATCAGCCCGCTTAAGAAGATGTCCTTACACTCTCAAGGAAAATACCACCTGCATGCCCACTCGCATACTCAGATCAGGTCCTCTCTTTCTACAGGAAACAAAGTTGTGGAATTGAAGACTTGCGACTTCAGACCTATGCGTACCGCAACTCTTTGGACTATTGCTACTCATGACCGAAGGGTCGCTCAGGCGGCCTTGCTTGTATACGGGATCCAATCAGAGTAAACCTCACAATTTCGACTATTGACAAGTCGCCAATCCGGCTTTAGTCATAACATACATCATGTAATGCATTTTGTGTTTTTTCACTTTTACATGTTTTCCCTGTTCTTTTCGGGTGTTTCTTTCTTAGAAACTAATAAAGAGTACTTTTGCTGATAAAAGAAATATATGCATTATAAATATTTTTTTGATCCATCCCTTATAGTAGTGATAGATAAATAGCATATTTTATTTTACTTTTGAGATAAATAGTTTTACACCCTTTAACTAGTTTTTACTTTTTTATTTTTAATTTTAGCTCCTGCCTTGATTGGTTTATGATTTTGGCACTTAAACTTGTTTTTTTTTTATAATTATTTTAACCTTGTTAACATGCTATAACAAATTAAGCACTGCCACATCACCAGTATCTTCCACGCAAGCTGTCATGTCACCACCAAGGCAGGGGCTAAAATAAAATATAAAAAATTGAAGTCCAAGGAGGCCAAACAAAAAAAAAATAATAATAAAAATTGGCGCTGCTGAAAGGCGACATTGTGGAGCTCGCCGAAACGGATAAAGTGATTGATGAGATCGTTCTCAACTATGGTGTAAGACAAATTGTCAACCTAGATGTGTCTGGACGACGACGTCTTGAACATGCCATGTCATCGGACCTCAAAGAGTATTCCTTCCAAACCCGGTCTCTCATTCCTCCTCATCAATTCGCCTGAGGCCAAAACAAACAATTACATCTATCAACATCGCAATGATAATTGCGTTACAAAAATTGGGAAATTTCAGTTAGATTGGGCATACAAGTGTTGTTGCGGAGCAATTTCATAAATGTTTTTGGTTTTGCCTCCCTAGGCTTGAATTTTTATTTTTAGCCTCTGTTTTGGTGATAACGTGGCAGCTTGTGTGGAATATATTGATGACATGGAGGTGCTTAACTTATTATAACAGGTTAACAAAGTTTAAATAAATACATAAATAAATAAAATTTAAGGGCCAAAACCATAAACCAATTAAGGTAATGGCTAAAAGCAAAAAAAAAAAAAAAATTGTTTGTCCAAAAAAGCATCACTAGCTAGGTTACCTATAAGTAGTTTCTTTCTTCATACATGTGTGAACTGTGGGATGTTTTTGAGTGATAATTTCAAGAATAAAAGTAACATGTCAAATCCCAAAAGAATTGCATTGCTAGTTTGCTACACACTCCAATCACAAAAGATTTTTTCGTCATAAATTATTGTAAGCATTATGTCTAAAATTGCCAAATTTGGTTCCCAAGTTTTACACAAGTGGTTAGGGTGTAGTCATGTCAGGCATATGATCTTGCCATAAACTCATTTATTTAATTTATGGAGCTAATTAGCGCATGGTAGGCTGATTTTTATTAGCTTAATTAGAATATAGGTTGAGCATAGTAGTACAAATCTTATATCATTGTTGGTAATATTTATGGTTTTAGATATTGTAAATTACTAATGCATGTACCTTTTGATATACGTGTAATACA
>JAYMSZ010000532.1:0-19141 GCA_036897665.1 Pelargonium citronellum
CTAAATTGGGTTCCAGCCCAAAGATTGGATACCATTTGGGCCTTTAACCCAATTTAAATTTTAACGGCAACAGTTAAAGCTGACATATTCCGTAGAATTTTGACGGAATGGATTTCGTGAGAACAAAAATCCATTAACTATGATCTGAACGAAACACTTTGTAATATAAGAACCCGAGCGGAACACTTTAAATACTTCACGGACCCTGAAGTAATTTAACCTAAAGTTTAAGTCACTCATTTTTAGTGACTTCTTTTAGTGTTAGGTAGTTATTATTTTTCTTTAGCTACATGTACCCAAAATTTCTTCTAATAACAGGCTGCACAAAAGCATTTGTTTACATAATAACTAATATGCAACTGAAAATTGATAAATATATAATTGCAAATGATCTTTATAGCTAAAATTAACGAGACGTAATGTTCGGCGCAAAATGTCACCATGGTTGTTATGGAGAAAAAAAGGGTAGAGATACCAAACATTAAGGTATTGTTTGGCAACGGAAAAGTAATTTTTTTCTAAATGTTAACTTTTTTGGGAAAGTTGATAAGGGCATTTGACACATCGGAAAGTGAAAGGAAAATGCAGAATCCTGAGTTGTGTAAAGTGAATATTATGTTTGGGTAAAAATTGAAAAAAATAGATAAAGAGTCGAAAAATATTGAATAATTACTTAATTGTCCCTTTGATTTAACTAATAGATTATGTTGTTAAATTGAATGAATGAGTTCATATTTAATTTTTTTTAATTGTATAAGTAATTATTTTGACCGATATGTATATTTAAATAATAAAAAATAGATCAAATATTTACCATTGTTGTATGATGTATATTCAATTTATAATATTTCGTAATTATATTATGTTTGATTTTATTTTATGTTTACAAAATTAAAATTAAAATTTATAAGTTCTGCTAATTTTCTATCGTTGCTGGAGACCTCTGTGCCGCCGCAGATCGCAGGCTCCACCGCGCTGCCGGACGTCTTTGTAGCTCCTTCACCCCCATCTTCTTCTTCGTTGGTAAGTCAGTGGGATAATGGAGTGTTAACTGAGTTAAAAAACAGAGGTTAACTCAAAGAAATTTAGTACTCAGTATCAAACTGGACAACAGAAAATAGAGGTTCATAATAGTTAGCTGGGCACTCTAAACATGATTTGTATTTTTGAAAAGTGGGTTTGGTGATATTTGTAATTTTGGGTTCATGAATAGTTGAAATTTTGCAGAAAAAAATAATTCAGTAATGTTATTATGAGATCTGATTGTAAAATTGTTGGTGAGTGGTTTTGAGATCTAGTTTAATTTGGGTTTTTTTTTTTCTAAATTCTTTTTGATAGGTCAAAAGCATGTTTGCCTAGAATTTATTTTTGGTAAAGTTTTAATTTAATTTTTGTCACCGGAAACTTCAAAGGCTTGAAGGTTCTGTCACCGGAATGTTCAAAAGCTTAAAGTTTCCGGCGCCGGAATCTCCAAGCCTATAAAGATTATGGAAATACAACAAATGAATAAGAGCAAAATTGGTATTTTGAATTTCTTTATTGACATGTGCCATGCACATGATAAAAAATGTCATTTTTCCGTTAAACTTAACGGATGGATAAGTGATGTCAAAGTTTAGGTGTGTATTTGATGTGAAAAAAAGTTCTAGGTACACATTTGATTTAAGTCAATAGTAAAAGGTACTCATATGAAATTTCTCCTTTTTTTTAAAAACTCAAATGATATGAGTACATTGAAAAAGGTAAGGGTATTAAGGACTTTTAACATAACAAATGGAGTGTAAAAAAGTCTAATAACTTTCCCCTTACTTGGGAAAGCACACGGGCTAAAATACCACCTCCCCTATGAGATTTTGGATTCTCGTGCATATGAGAAAGTTACACAACTTGAGAATCCACTTTTCCACTCTCTTTCCCTTGATTTTTTTTCCAAACATAGTATTTTAATTTGACCATCAACTTGCCCTTATCACATCAACTTTCCCTTATAAAAAAATTGATTCCCAAACGATACCTAAGAGTTTTTTTTCTATTTAAAAAAATTGGATTTTTCTGGTTGGCATGACTAGCTAGTTGGATTTAGGGATAGGTCTACCTGAAAAAGTAGTCACTTCATGCCTCAATACACATGGAAACGATTAACGAAGAAAAATTTATAACATAATAACATTCTCCCAAACATACCAAGGCTTGAACATGCGTCATCCATATAAAAGTCTTGACTTGCTCACAATTGATAAGTGAAGTTTATATTATATATACACTATCACGATTTACAATATTGAATCAAATATCACCCGATCGCTCTTCTTGTGTATCTCATTACGAAGGATCTCGATGACATGTTTACCTATTTTCATACATTGATGATTTTACAGTCGTGAAAATCAGTAACTTAGTTATTATTGATTTGATCTCCTACATGATTTTCATATTTTATGATAATCATTGCCTCATTACTCAAGCAGTATGAGGTTTAGTTTGCATTTGCATATATACTAAAGTCTCGTGTTTTAGACGCCACTAAAATAATTGATATTTATAATATGTGAAAGTCTAATGCTTAAAAAAATTATGGCATGACACATGTTACTCCAAAATTCATAATAATAATAATAATAATAAATAAATAAATAAAAACATGCTTGTATTTTTTCATATAAAATAAAATTTTAATTGTGATGTTAAAATCCATACTATGTATGTTAAAGTTGGTGAAGATGCATAAGGTATTGCCACCTCATCAACTTCAACAATTTGGAGACTTCTCCTTGCATGTCCTTTCATATATCAACCGTTACAAATCAATCTCTAATAACTAATAATAACTTCTAATCATATTATCTATGACAATCACTAATATATATAGGTAATAGTATAATAGGTATAGTTCTATATCTAATAGTTTTAGCTAATAGCTTTAGCTAATAAGAGCAAATGAAGAGACACTTTTTTTTTTCTTTTAAAGGTAGGAAGCAAATCCATTTTCTAATGCATCGCTATGGGGAGCCTATAGTGAGTGTGCGAGCAATGTCCCAATAACATAGGCAATAGTTCATCGAAATTGCAAGAATTCCAAGAAACATTTTAGAGAAGGTAATTTCTTCTACTTATATTTGTTTCTTAATTATTTTCATTCGTTGGTAAGACAATATTGATGAGAAAGATGTGTAGTTCATTGATTATAATTTCCCAATTTATTTGTTTACATGTAATTTTATAACATATTCTCTCTTTTTCTTTTTCTTTTTCTTTTTCCCAAAGACTTCATAATGTTCGTATAAATTTTTTGTTTCGTGTTTGAGTAAAGAAAAATTACATAATCGTGATTAGTTGTGATACTTTTGTGCTTTTTTAGTAGTAAATTCTTTTATGGGTTTCTTAAATGTGTGTGCGTGTGTTAGAATATTGTTATGTTAACTTTTTTGGGTACTTCATTCTCATTTTAAGTTTATTATATAATACATCTAAAAAATTTCAAACAAGAATCCACGTTTTCACTTAAGAACGTCCCAAAATATTTTAGATAAATATTTCATTTAAATTCGATACCAAATTTTGAATCCCAATTTTTTTAAATAAAAATACTCAGAATAAATTTGATTGGCGGTCCAATCATATTTATCCAATAAAAGTACATGTAGTATATATATTTTATCTAAAAGTTAAGGGATTAGAAGGTAATACTCAAGATCAAAGTAGATGTATCATTAATCATTTTATAATTTTTAATATTATTATTAGTGTAATTACTCAAAATTTTATGCCCTCACTAAGTTATGTTTTATGAGTTTTTTGTTTCCAGAAATTGTGTTTTATGAGTTCTCTTTTTTTCTCTTTAAATTCTCTAACAATTATTAATTTAATGTTATTAGGAACTAAAATTAATCTATCGAGGAAAGAACGCAGGCGTCTCAATCGTTTATGGCCGATAGCATGAATGCAAGATCAAAATCTTTCCGTCATCTATTTATATCACCCTACAATGTAATTAATAAATTAAATTATAATAACATATGTGTTTTATTTACTTCTTTTTTGTTTGTTTATATTGTGTTTCTTCCTTACATATTATTATTGACAAAATAAGAAAAAACATATGATCATGCTGGAAAATGTAACTTTTATAAAAAATTCTCAAAGAGATTTTTGAGAATTCTAAAAGCAAAATTATAAGTATTATTTTTTATTAACAAAGTAAATAAAATCACAGCAAAATACACATTCTCATCACAAATAAATATATAGTGAGTACAAATTCTCATTAAGTATAACATAACAATCAAAATCAACATAAAATTATAACTCCATTTTTTATAAATAAATATTAAAGTAAAACATTAAAGTTCTAACACAATACTCATATGACTAAATATAAAAACATAACTCAAATATGTTCAAAATCGTCCATTAAAAGAATACTGAAATAGTTTACAAAACCTGACGAACCCTTTGATGATAGATTGTAGTAGAAGATGAGCCAATATCGGTGGTTGTATTATACGTGAAGGTGCGCATTCGTGACATATTCCAAGTCGTTAATGAGTATTTTTAGTTCACCATAAAATAAACACAAATACAAAGCAATTTTTGTTGATCTCACAAATAAAAAGTGAAATCGTTAATGTCACTACCAGATGAAGAGAAGAAAAAAAATGCAAATTAGAAATAGAAGTTGAAAGGCCAATATAATATTAAACTACTAGCATGAAGTAACTAAAATAGGAAGTAAATAAAAAAATTAATTGCACAATAAACTGATAAAGTCAACTTATTTATTAAATATGAATAGTTTTTGTATCCTTAAAAAAAATAGATTTCAAATGAAAAAGACTCAATCATATGGGACCCACAACATTCATTTGGAACACAAATTTATAATTATACGAAAACGGAAAATTTGAAAAAGAAAATTAAATGAATAATTATTATAATTATTTACAAATTAATTAATGGGTAAACGAATTTATGATATGGGACCCACAAAAATCATGTGGAACAAGAATTTACAATTATGTTAAAACGGAAAATTGAAGAAGAAATTAAATGAATAATTATTATAATTATTTAAGAATTAATGAATGCTTAGTAATAAATAGTTTTATAAAATATTTACTTAAAAATTCAAGTATGACAATTATTATAATTTATTTTAGAAAATAAAAATGCAATTATTAATTATTATTATTATTTTAAAGTCCAAAATTTCAATTCACCAATTTTTATTTTTAAATTTTTTCTTATTTTTCTTTTGAAATTATTTTTTAGAATTAAAAAAATTAATATATGAGTTGCATATTTTTAATTGGTATTTTATAATTATTTTAATTAGTTTTGAAAAAAAATCACTACTTGATTGTCTTCGATTATTAATTTCATAAGTAATCATATAATTTGTCAAAAAAATGTATAAATTTATAAAATGCATACAATTTCATAAGGTCATTACGTATGGTTTAGAAAATTAAAATATATTGATGATAAATATTGTCATATCTATTTTTATATTGTATATAAATATCATATATATCATTTATGATAATTTAATTTAATTGTCACCAAATTTAGATTACAATGACAACTATCACAAAAGTATAAATTGAAGAAAAATGCAATTTAAGAAAAGAAAAAAAATCTCTCATGTATTCACTATACGTGTAATAAGTAAAAGTATAATGTCAAGTCATATATATCTATATGTGTAAATATGTTTAAATATAATATTATTTAAATATTTAATTAATTTAATTGTCACCAAATTTAAATTTATATGATTAAAAACATTTTTCAATGATTATTAATATGCTAAAAAGTAATTAAATTAGATTTTTCTCATTTTTCAATAATAAAAAAGAATAAGTGCAGTATTATATAATTATCATTAACAAACTACAAGTCTCTCATTAACCAAATTATGAGTGCCAATTTTTTATTTATTTCATGTATTAAAGGGTAATAAAATTTTCTCATTATCATAAAAATGATCACAAAAACAACAAACACATAAAAATGATATATAAAATACAATATAATCAAGTATATAAAATATATATTCTTAGTTTTAAATTTATTTTCAATTGAAAAATATTATTTAGCATCCCGTGCATCGCACGGGATATTTGACTAGTTACATAAATTTTTTAAAATAATTACTCTTCTTGATTATATTTATGTCTCTATTATCTTTTTTTTAAAAAAATTTATGTCCCTATTATAATGCAGGAGAGAAAAATTCATAGGTACCTTACCGGTAAGTCGCCGGCACACGGATTCCATTTCCAAATTACCAACAAAACGGAGAACCATTTCCTCAGAAAACAACACATCACTGGCCAAACCCAAACTTAATTATCTTCTCTTTTTACTGCTAGAAAAAGTCGTCATCCGTTTTCATTTGATAATCAATTTTTATTGAGAAGCGTGCCCGCATTTTCTTTCTATGTGCAAGAGCCTAGAAGAAGATCCACCCCCTAATTACCAACCATCTATCTTCTCTTTCTCTTGCTCCTCAATGGATTCAGCTACAGCTCAACGCCGCCTTCGCGCCATCCACGGCCACCTCTCTGTCGACTCCGATTCTCCTAATCAGCTCTACTCAAATCCCACCGCCGGGGAGTTCGTCTCTGGTACGTATTTCTGATGCATGAACACAAAAGTTTAAGCAACTTTTTGGGTTTTATTTTATTTCTTTGCTTTAAGGTCTCTTTTCGCTACTGTAGTATTTGATTGTCAAATCGTTTGACTGATTGATGGATTGTTCTGTAAAGTAGTCTCTGTGTGACCGAAAGTTGGGTGTTCACTGTAGTACACAAAAAGGGGTGTCCGTACAGTACTGATAGAGGGATCTTTTAGGGCCCGGTGTAATTTTGATTTCGAATTCGTACATCTATTGCTGTCCAATTATCTTCATGAGTATCAGAACTAATGATTAAGTTTGTTGTAGTATCGGATGGGACCCAAGAAGAAAAGTTATATTCCCTCTATTCTAAAATTAATGTCCCCTTTTGCCCCAATTGTATCTTAGGAATATGATTGGTAACTCGTTCATAACTAGTAAATGGACAATTATCTTGGGACAGTGGGAGTAAATATTTTTGTATAGACATTACGGAATAGGATAGCCATAATATTATTTGGTACTCTATTCTATAGAAGGATGTGGTCTAACAGGCTTTGCTAGTATATGATTGGAATCATTCATGTGCGAAAATGGCCATCTTGCCGCACCGATTACTCTCTCTCTCTCTCTCTCTCATGTATTGGGCATCTTCTGAACTTATTCATGTGCATCAATATCAAAGATTTAAGTTTGCTGTGCCGGTTATTATATGATTCTGAAATGACAAATAGAATGGGCAAACGACCCCACTTGTTTAGTTGGACAATGAGATTTGTCACATAAAGTTTAAGGTGAACAAGATAATTGCAAATACAGAAAAAAACAAAACGAAAAAAAAAAAAAAGTTTAGCCAAAGAAATATAACCAACCACTATTCCAGAAATTTTCATCAAATAATTTAAAAATTTCTGTTGTATGTGTAAATGGGATGAAGTATAATTAGGAGCTTGGATTTATGTGTTTTGGAGTTGTACTTGATATTGGAGTTTTCCTTTGTTCACATGATTGGAGGTTTCCAGTAAGCATTGCTTTTTCATTTTTTCTTTTGGTGTGAATTAAGCATGTCTTTGATATACCAGTTACCCAAAATTATCCGTATGTCATGAAGTTTAAGACTTGGGTTCAATTTTCTGTGTTGTTTTCTTACATGCTTTTACAATTTTTAGAGTTTAGTTCCAGTTAATATAGATTATTATCGTCATGTCCCAAACATTCAATGTTGGTGTCTTGTGGGATTTATTTCGGTGTGTGGCATAGTTCATAGCCTTGGCCTTCATATGGATGCTAGGGCAATGATGTGTGATATTTTTGAACAGTCTGTCTCTAATTGTTGCCAACTTCTGTAGCTACTTATTCAGAAATTATGGGACTGAATTTAAGGTTTTCTAAAACAGTTAAAATATTAATTCTTAGTTATTATAATACGGCCCAGCCTTGTTAGCTGCCTAGATCATTATGTTTCCTTTTGCCACACTTTCTTGATTATATGTCAATGCATTCATATTCTGATTGCCTGTGTAATTTCTAACAGAGCAAGGGTACAGTGTTGTTCTTCCAGAGAAATTGCAGACAGGGAAGTGGAACGTATACCGGTATGATTTATCATTTTTCTTTGCCATGCTCAATGTTGCCTGTTAACTGTTATGAAAGTATCATTTTTTATTTATTTATTGCAGATCTGCACTCTCTCCTTTGAAGCTTGTAAGCAGATTCCCTGATCATCCTGATATTGGTACATTGCATGATAATTTTGTGTGAGTGTTTTCCATTAATCAAGCCACTTTGCATCTTAATTTCTTAATTGTCAATACAGCAACAACAAAGCCGTTTCCCAAACAATATCAGGATCAGCTACACGAATCAATTAGCAAAACTATTTGGGATCTTCCGATTGTGTTCCTCTCCTCCACTCTATCCTATCTAATGCTATTTCCTTAGTTAAGCCAAATGTTATCATGTCTTTCCTTACTACTTCTTTCCATGTTAACTTAGGTCTACCCCTAGCCCTCCTAATTTCTCCCAATTGATTGCTCTTGCTCTTGCATATCGTCACGGGATCAATAGTCTCTCTATGCTCCACATGACTAAACCATCTTACAATTTCCCCGCATTTTATTTTCAATTGACGCTACACCTAAAATACTCTCATTCTAATTTTATTCTTTCAAGTGATTGCACACATCCACTTCAACACCCTTATCTGTGCTACCTGCATTTTACGGCTTTGTAGTCTTTTTGGAGACCAACATTTAGTGCCATATATTATAGCTGGCCATATTGCTTCCCTATAGAACTTTCCTTTCAACTTTAGGGGTGTTCTTTTATCACAAAAAACTCTTGAGGCCTTCCTCTACTTCAATCACCTTGCGTTAATCCCGTTTTTAACGCTGTCTTTAATCTATCCGTCTTCCTTAATTATCAATATAGCTGTAAAATACTTATGCATACGTTTCAACTTTCTCTGTTTTATTTCATTTGGAGTTGCTAAATAATTCCTGTATTTTTTACTCACATAGGCACTCAGTTGAAACTTACCGAGATTACAAGTATCTGGGTACACGAGTACGGGTTGATGGAACAGTTGGAGAGTAAGTTTCCTTCTTCTCACGTCGTTTGCAGTACATATTGAAATTTCCTCATTTGTGTGGTTTCATATTTTCACCAATAAAGGTACAAATGGATGACATATGGAGAAGCAGGCACTGCTCGGTCTGCAATAGGTTCTGCCCTAGTTCATCATGGAATTCCAAAGGTTAACTATATGATTGTCTTAATTATTTTTGAATATTTTTGTTGTTTGATTTGGTTTACTTCTCATGAATATTTGCCTATCTTATGGAAGATCTCTAGCAAAGTTGTCATGTGATTTCTTGCTAAATAATTGATAGTTGATTATGCTTTTTTTATTTATCTATAATTATTATTAATTATTTTCATTTTTTATCGCAGGGATCTTGCGTCGGTTTATATTTCATCAACAGGCCAGAGTGGTTAATTGTAGATCATGCCTGTTCTGCTTTTTCATACATATCAGTTCCTTTATATGACACCCTTGGTTTGTGACTGCCACTGCTATAACTGGGTATTGGACAAATTTACACACTTTAGGTCCGATAATCAAGTAATCAACTATTTGTCTCTTTACAGGTCCTGATGCTGTCAAGTACATTGTAAATCATGCTGTTGTACAAGCTATATTTTGTATTCCTGAAACACTGAACAACGTGAGTTTAATACACACTTCTCTTAGAATGGTTTTAACATGAAGGATACCAGTGTAGACTTGCGAGAAAATTGTGCTTAAAGTATGAAAGTGTCTCCTGCTACTAATATTATAGTTTCTGTAAGCTGGGAAGGCAATCTTCTTTCTGTTTCTGATTTTGCTTGTGCCTGAATTTTTAGTGAATGTGTCGCTGACAAAATTTGTTGACAGTTCTGGATGGTTCGACATCCATATTACGTAAATAAAAAACAGCAATGAGCTTTGTAGTATGTGAAATGATGATACATTACTGGTTAGATATCATAGATTTTCATCATCCAATGGAATTGGGTACAATAAAACTCATCTCGGTGAATCTTTGATGAATTCAAATCAAGATTAGTATCTTAGTTTATGTCAAAAAATAGTAGTGGCAACAAAATAGAACTGCAGATATTTAAATTCCTTAAGATTACCAAGGGAAGAAATAATGATGTCTTCTATCAATGAACTGTAAACACACTTAACTTGGTTAGACTCAACTAACTCTGAACTCACAGTTTTTCCAGGGCTTATTTGTTGATTATTTTTTCCTTCATGTTATGTATAGGCTTTACTTTCTCTTATGTTATAATTTTTTTTCTTGGCGTCTTGACCATATGATTTGTGGCGTTACCTCTTTCCCTCGGTATGGTTTCAACTGGAATAGAATCTAACATCCTGGCTATTCTGATATATAAACAAATATAGTCATTGTGGTGGTTGGCATGCTTTTTCAAATTGTTGTTTTAGCTAATGAGGAACAGTTCTTAAGTGTGCTGGCTTGAGCAAGTTTTCCTATGGCAATATCTATTCTATTTGATTGTTTTCAGTAGTTTGAAGATGTTAAGTCTTTCTTGATGTCTTCATTCTCTTTGAAGATTTTGTAACCAAATTTTCATGTTTTATCTCATTAATATTTTCAGTAATGCATTTAAAGGCTGTCATCGGAGAGTTTATAAATGACAAAAAATCTCAGAAACCCAATGTGTAGAGTGAAGAGAATGAAGGTTTATCAATGGCTAATTTAACCTTTTTGAAATTTCATAGAAGAAGCTTTCATGTTTTCTGTTGTCAATATTTCTTGTAATTTTGATTTGTTTGGATTTCAATCCCATCATTGAAGGCTTTATAAATAAATTTTCACATAACCAGCCTCTTCTGATGTTTTGTTTCTGACTACCATTACCATAGTAGAAATTATTGAACAGATTCGTGAATATATCCTTGTTTTGTCAGCTGGTTATGGGGGACAACTTATAAGATAAACTTGTATCCTTCTTGGTGAATGAGCACCTTCTTAGCCTGTTACTATCATCACGATTGTAATGAATGGCAGATGTAGTCTGACATTTTCTTGTTAGCTATCAACCACTAGTCATTCAGTTTCAGTGATATATTTTCACTTTTAAGCTCTAGTAATACTTTTTTTGTTGTTGTATTTTTTTTTTCAAGTTTGTCACATTTACTACTGTTTGTTAATATAAATTCGAATTCCCACAATTTGCAGATACTCAGCTTTTTGTCTGAGCTTCCATCCGTGCATCTCATTGTGGTATGTTAATCCACTTTATTTTCTTAAATGAGTATTTCAAAAAAATGAAATATTATTTTGCTACTGCAGTTCCGTCAAAACGGTTCTCAAGTTTTTTCACCTATTATTGCACAGGTTGTTGGAGGGATTGATGATCAAATGCCATCACTTCCATCATCATCCTGGGTTCGGATTGTAACATATTCCAGACTACTTAGTCAGGTAAATATGTGATCCCTTTACAATACATCCCTATTTGCAGATTTCCCAGCACCAGATGAAATTTGATTTATGTGGAATCAAAATACATTACAATTTTACATGTATAGGTCATCATTTGCCAGTATTTTGTTCATAGTTGTATATCTGTCTTACAAATGTGTCTTTCAGATCTATCTTAAATAATAGTTGTAAGATAGTATATGCAATGTAGCAATCATTTCATGACCTTAATACTGTAAGATCATGGTAAACAGAGCTCCATCTTAGAGCATATAAACGTATATGTCCAGTAATTGCAGTTACTAGTTCTGTGTTGAGTGTTCTTGTGATCTTGTCTACTTATTAAGATTAAGTTTGTTTTGGGCTAAGCCAATTGAGTTAGTAGCAACATATATATTTGAATAATATACATTGTTTATTGTAGAATTCATGCATATATAAAATCATGAATAGAAGCACAAATCATTAACAAAGGACAAATAATTCATAAAGAGAAATTTGTTATAGTGATATTGTATGTAAAGACTTGAGGGGAAATGGTTGATCATCTTTTGGTTCATTGTGATGTTGCTTGGGAGTTATGGATTTCAGTGTTTTCTTTGGTTTGGAGCTGGTAGTGGTGGGGTTATGGGCCAACTCAGCGACATATATGTTTGTGAATAGTTTCAATTGTGGTATATGTGGATAATCATTTCTCACTACAATTTATGGTGACACTCAGGAGAAAGGAATAGGAGGATATATTTAGGGTAGGGGTAGGCCGGTAGGGATTTCAGAGAGGAAGTTAAGTCTTTTTCTTCAAACTCGTGTTTTTGTGGGTTATCTGTTAAATTTAAATTTCATACTTTATTTATTTATTTTATAGATGTGTCTGTTTTCTATGGTGTTCGTACAGTGTGATTGATGTTCCCACATTATTTTCTATAATGTAACGTGTTTAAAAATAAATAAATACTAGGCTCAACATGCATACAAAAATTAGATTTTGGTGGGCTTAAATTTTCCTGGCTACACACCTTTTATTGTACTATTGTAAAGGTCTGACTAAAAGGATCAAAGGATAATTACATTTGGGGCCCCAGTTCTGCTTCACATAACACGTAAATGGCTCATGTTTAAATACCAAACAAATGAGTACTCATGTTTTTATTCCATTTGCAAAACAGTAAATTTGTCATAAAATTGGGAAAAGACAATTGCGCTCTTTGATTCACTTTAAATTTTCAAATGCATCCAATCTACCTCCAGAAAAAGAAGAAGAAAACCAATCATGACTGTGCTTGGATGCCTGATGTGTACGATTTATTTATTTATTTTATTTTATGCAACTTTCGAGAGGAACATGATTATGAGTTCAAAAGTTGATCAGCGATCAAAAAAGATAGAAAGAAAATTGATCAAATTTTTGTGCATAAAACATTATAATATTCCTTAGTTTATCATTCCCTTCAGTTTATCAAAACAAGTATAAGAGTATAATTAATTTCAACTCTTACATTACTATTCATTTTCTGTCAAAATTTCGGCGAAGCTCTGGTAAAGGCAATTTGAGAATAATTTAAATTGAGTAAGTGATTTTTGTTAGTTTTAACATTTGTTTTTGGACAGAAGGTACCCCATGTGCTAACGGAAGAAAATATGGGTGCCCCATGTGTTAGGTTTTGGAACATAGGTCAGTTATGTGTTATGTGACGCAAATTTGGGCCCTCAAGGGCAATTATCCCAAGAATCAAATGCAGCAATATAAGTGCTCATGTAACTAATATGGTTTATTCTGAATTAAGTAGGATACATTTATTCATCAGCTATGTGTGGATGGTTTCATTTTAGGGCCGCAGTAATCTTCAGCCTTTTTGCCCACCAAAACCTGATGATATTGCAACCATTTGCTACACAAGTGGTACCACTGGGACTCCAAAGGTACAAATCTGGTGCCTCTATTATATTGTTTAATCTTTGATTGTACTAGATACTAGATTCTGGTACAATGATTTGACTTCTTATATTAACCGAATGAAAATACTTTCATTTCTTAAATAACCTCTGGCAAGGGAGCTGTATTGACTCATGGAAACTTCATAGCGAATGTTGCTGGGGCCACTCTTGCTGCCAAATTCTACCCATCAGATGTGTGAGTACTGGTGTTTCTTTGTCTCATAGCATCCCACAGTTAGTGATGCTTGTCCTTCAACTATTTATACTCAATTTCTTCTTTCACTGCAACTTTTGTTAATTTGCCAGTTACATTTCGTATCTTCCTTTGGCACATATCTACGAAAGAACTAACCAAGTCATGACTGCATACTTTGGAGTAGCTATTGGATTCTACCAGGGGGTATGTACCATTTCTATTTTTTTTTCTTCATGTCGTGTACCATTTCTATTTTTTTTTTTGGTAAATGTACCATTTCTATCGTTCTTTTACTCTAACTGATGGGACAAAATGATTTGAATGCTTCCTGTACCTATTACTGTTTTGATTTTTTGTGTGCAATTTATGGTACACTGCCTTACATTTGATTTACTGTGAAATTCGTAATACCTCAACAATATAAACAACTTTATTTAGGGGTAGGTCATGCAAAATTTAAATTGTAATTGGTGTCTTTCTCTTGCAACAGTATCAGTTAATCATGAATCAGGTGGCCCTATAGACAATGACTATCTTATCGTTAGAACCACAAATTATATTTCCAAATCAAATGAAGAATTCGTATTAGATATGTAAATGCTTATGTGGTTTGTGTTATATTCTTGATAGCAAACATTATATGTTGTTTTGTACTCACTCTATGCAGGATAATTTGAAATTAATGGATGACATGGCTGCTCTAAGACCCACTATATTCTGCAGTGTTCCTCGTTTATACAACAGAATATATGCCGGGTAATTTAATCATCCGTAGATGTTCAAATGATTCACTTGATTTCTGCTAATATGTTATTCAGTCATTGAGTCAGACACGTTAATTATGCAGTATAACGAATGCGGTAAAGACATCCGGTATGCTTAAGGAGAGGCTATTCAATGCCGCCTACAATGCTAAGAAACAAGCATTGATGAATGGTATTATCAGCTATACCTCAGTTTTTAAACAAGCATTGATGCATAGTATTTCCTTGTGTGTCTAACTTTTTAGACTCTTCGTAAATTGTACATGGATGTTGAAAATTTAAATTATGAACTGAATGATTAACTGTCAATTATCTTAAATATATTTATTCTGATTTTATGAGGCCTATTATGAGTTATGTGCATTCCATATTTCAGCTACAAGGGTTTAACCCTCATTTATTAGGTTCATTTCTTTCTATGATGTGAAATTTTCTCCTTATATATTCCGGTGTGGTATACTTCAGGCAAGAACCCATCTCCTATGTGGGACAGATTGGTATTCAATAAAATAAAGGATAAGCTTGGAGGACGTGTTCGTTTTATGGTTTCAGGTGCTTCACCATTATCTCCTGATGTCATGGACTTTTTGAAAGTGTAAGTTGATAGCTTATTTCTGCATATGCCTGCCTATAGTTTATATGCATTTGTTCCGTTAAAAATATGATGTAATTATTTGCAGCTGCTTTGGTGGCCGAGTAACTGAAGGATATGGAATGACTGAGTCATCTTGTGTTATAAGTGCTATAGATGAGGGAGACAACTTATCTGGCCACGTAGGCTCACCTAATCCAGCTTGTGGTGAGTAGTCAGCATTCAATCACATGTCAATACTAAAAGTTTTATGCTGATAATTTTGTCTAGGAATGCTAAAATAGGAGCTGACAGTGCTCCTCATTTTCCACGTGGGAAGGTTATTTGGTTTAGATAAGATATAACAAGAATCTTACTCTATTTTTAAAGTGCATGAAATGTTATGGCTGGAGGTAGTTATTTCCATTTTCACGGTTAACTGCTTGATTGTCAGGTTTTGTGATACATTCACGCCATCTTGTACTTTCCTTTTTCCTCACACTCATTTCAAGCATACCGAGCCATATAAACCTGTGCTGGCCTATTATTTGGGTTTTGATGTATTTTCCTTTTACTTTGAGCTTTATTCATGTTTTTCTTTTGCTGTTTCAGAAATAAAGCTTGTGGATGTACCAGAGATGAACTACACTTCTGATGATAACCCATATCCTCGTGGTGAAATCTGTGTCAGGGGACCCATTGTTTTTCGTGGCTATTTTAAAGATGAAGTGCAAACGTACTCAACTTTTTGACTGGTTCTTTCAAATGTCAATTGAATTTTTTGGATCTTGAATAAATTTGACGCTGTCAAAATTGTACAGGAGAGAAGTAATTGATGAAGAGGGATGGCTTCATACCGGAGACATAGGACTGTGGTTACCTGGAGGTCGTCTAAAGATTATTGATAGGTGAGAAAGTGGGATTATTCTGTCCTACAGGACACTTGTAGATTAACTGATAATGGCCGTAATCAAGTCAGGTTGAGCACATCGACAGCATTTTTTATTTTTTATATGTTGTTATTTTATATCTTCTTGATTATTTATATTACATATGGATGTGGGAAATAATTTTTTATTAGCATGTCATTCAAATTTGTTTTGTGGAGCCATCAACTTTGGTATATTTTGTTGCGATGAGCAGCATGGGCTATACATCTGTTGCTTTAGGACAGTAGTAAACTTTAACCTGTAGTTGCACCTTGCTTTGGTTATGCTGCATTATTGCATAAGTTTGTGTCTTTTGGTGTCATACAATGGCTTCTTTGATGCGGTTTATTAAGTGTTGATATATGTTCTGTTTCAAATGATTAATTGGTTTGAAGCATGCTTCTAGTAGTTTTGGCGGGCTTTTAGATTGCAGTGTCTTATTGATTCTTTTGATTACTTATAGGAAAAAGAACATCTTTAAGTTGGCCCAGGGTGAGTACATTGCCCCTGAGAAAATTGAGAATGTATATGCTAAATGCAAATTCGTTGCCCAGTGCTTCATATATGGTAAGAAATTGACGAACTACTCCCTTCTCTCTCTCTCTCTCTCTCTCTCTGACCCGTTACATTTCTGTTGGTAGGTGACAGTCTAAACTCATCTTTGGTAGCTATTGTCTCAGTTGATCCAGATGTTTTGAGACCGTGGGCCCTTTCTGAAGGAATTAAGGTGATGATAAAAGAATTTAACTTCTGTTTGGGTGACCTGTGGTAATATAGTTTACTGTTAGTAATTGCATTTCATGAAGTAGACAACCGTCTCAGTTGGTGATATTAACATTTAAATATCATTTTCTTCATTTTTTTTCGCCTTCACCATTGCATGCAAATAAGTCTTAGTTAGGCTTTAATTGGTTGGTAAGTGAAGAGACTGGTTCATCAACTACTAGAAAGGCATGCCAGTTTAGCTCTATCTTTTGGAGATGCAATTGATGGAAAATACATGACACCTCTAACAAAACAAAGTCATCTTCTGGAGATGCAAATGATGGGCAATGCATGAGACCTCTAACAAAACAAAGTTGATTCCAAAACTATATTGTAGTTGGCTATATAAATATAGTAGCAAGACTATTTGGGTCCTCTACGATTTTCCCCTTTTCTACTGTCTTGTATATTAGTACATTTTCTTGCGTAACCCTGTTTTACCATTTCACTTTCTTTTCATGTTAATTTGGGTCTCAACTTAGTATTTCCTTTATAATTCTCTTACATGCACACAAAAATTGAAACCATGGACTTTGAATGTCTTAAGCTGGTTTGTTACCTATAACATCTAAGGTTCAGTATCTTTATTCGAATTACATATTTCGCTCGCCTTTGTGTGTGTGTGTGTGCACCTTCCAGTTTAATCCGGATTCAAGCTGGGTAGGACCACAAGGGCAGCAAATCTCTCTCTTTCAGTGCAGCTGAATTATCGGGATCTCGAAACCTAGACTTTAGGTTATGGTAGAACAACTCTCTGTTAGTTGATTCACGCGCTTGGTGGTATTTAGCTTTCTCTTTTATTGACTTCTCTACTCTTCTTCCTCTCTCCTAGCTATTCTGTACCTTTGCGAATTTCATTTAGTAATTTATAGCCAATGTGTGCATGCGAAGTGTGCTAGTAATTTATTAAAGCCAGAAGCCTGAGTTGAGCTGGAAATGGATACTAAGGTTAGACACCGATTAGATAATAGACGCATTTATCCTCTAGCATTTTCCATTAGGCAATCTACAATTCACTTTTATTCCTCTCTCTCTCTCTCTCTGAGTCAGAATCTAGGTTGAATCAATAACTGTGTGCTGTGCGTGTTACTATGATTGCAGCAGTAAATGTAGATATGAATCCGTGTCAATCTATTTAATTATTCTTCTGTCGACATGCAGTGTGACGATGTAAGGCAACTTTGCAATGATCCAAGGGTGAGAGCTGCTGTCCTGGCTGACATGGATGCCATTGGAAGAGAAGCACAGGTAGTGCATCTCATTCTCAACAAGAATGCAGTTTGTGACGCTGCTGGGTATATATATATTAATATAATCTTATAAATTTTGGTGCAGCTGAGGGGTTTTGAATTTGCAAAAGCCGTGACTTTGGTGGCCGAACCATTCAGTATGGAAAATGGTCTGCTCACTCCAACAATGAAGGTATGTTGTTGATAAAGCTAAGCTAAGCTAAGCTGCATAGATAGAAAAACTTAACGGTGGTGATGCGGTTTGATTTCAGGTTAAAAGACCTCAAGCCAAAGAATACTTTGCGGAAGCAATAGCAAAAATGTATGCAGAGCTTTCTACGTCCGACCCATCTCCCAACAGCTTGTTGTAATGTCGAGGAGACCTAATTCAGACTTGACAAGCATTTAGGCTTTCCAATTGCATTTGCAGTGGTGCAGCCTCTTGTCTCTTACAAATTGTCGCGCTCTGCAGTTGAAGCCCCGCCCAGAACTGTACCGAAGCATCACTCCCGTCGTTCCTCCCTCCCTCATCTCAACTCTTATATTATTCTCTTCCATGACTGTGTTCTTGAAATGAAAAACATTATTAAACTTGATTTATATGTGAATGTTTTCTCAGAGCATAATTATTTTTCTAGGGAAAGTGAAGTGTAATTAACAATAAAATTTAGTGCAGTACAATAAAGTATTATTTTTAGATGAGCTGAAATTCTAAAACTAGATTAGTGTCACCTTACTTATTTCTTCAAAAAGATTTTAGGTATAAATTAGTTCGTGTTAGACTTTCTTTATAACCTTTATGTTCTTTAGCTGTACTCAATTTAGGGCTTTAAACTAATTTACCGTATTGTTATTATTGGTTATGCATGGTAACAGAAGAATATAAGAGTGGACCTCACATAAGAGACAATTTTTTGAGAAAAATTTGGAGTGGAAGGTGATTCTGCTAAACAATTCATAAATTCAGGTGTTCAATGATTACAAGACATGCGGTATCTAATATGCTAACCTTTTTATTTTTATTTCGTTGAATGCTAAGGTTCCGTTTGGATTAGAATTTTGATTTGTCATTCCTTTCATTCCCATTACCATTGCCATTCCCATGTAATGTTGTTTGGATTAGTTAAAGTGTGTAA
>JAYMSZ010000533.1:0-19134 GCA_036897665.1 Pelargonium citronellum
GCAAATTGTTTGACGGAAGGACATTCTGTCAAATAGGTTGACGGAATTGTTTGACACATCATATGACACATCAGCACACTTGACATATTCCGTCAGCCTATTTGACAGGTTCCATCAGCCTATTTGACGTAATGTCCTTCCGTCAAACGATTTGCTCGAACTTTGGACTGAAATCAATCTTTCTCAACTTTGGACTAAAGTCAAACAAGACTAAATTCAAACGTTTTGAATAGTACAGTTACTAATCCGAATCTTAATCCTAAATTATATGAAACATTTTTTTTTGTTTGATAAACTGTAACTTGCGTGTACATGGGCACAAAATAGTTGGGCAGTGACGAACAGTGAGAAACCGAGAGAGCTCGAGAAAGAGATGCAGAGCTCGAAAATGGAGGAAGAGAAGAAAGTGTGCAAGAGATGCAAAGTAACGTACAGTCCCTCCTCAAACGACTCTTCTTCTTGTCGTTTCCATCCTTCCTTCTTCGTCTGTCGCCGTCACGACGACCAGAAGAGGTACTGTATATATACATATATGTTTATATATAAGACCCACGATTCTATTTCTCCACAAAATTGTATTTTGATGGCCATTTTGCATACCCTTTTGCTCTAATTGAAGTTATGTTCGATAAACGAGCTGGGAGATTGAGGATTTGCTTCAATCACACACATATATTCATTTATATATATATATCAATCTCCCAGTTCTATTTCTCCATGAATTTATCTGTTGATGATATTTTTGCATACCCTTTTGCTGTAATTGAAGGGAATTTGTGGATTTTGCTTCAATTGAATTTTTGGTGTTTAGAGTTATTGATTGATCCATTTAATTGCTGAGAATATTTAGCTGGATATTGTTGGTTTACCAAAAATTGATGGTTTTGGAATCTTAGTGTGTTGTTTATATGTGATGATGGTGTCTGGTTTTCGATTTTGTGTCTATTGTAACTGTGATGTGGACGATTGCAATAAAAAAAAATCCTCTTTTTAGTATTTGATTTTGTTTTATTTTATGGTTATTTATGAATTTTCAGTCATTAGCTTAAATTTTGTTTATTTTGTATGTGTTTGTGACGACCGTTTCAAATTATGGTCCCATTGTCTCAATTTCCCTTGCTTTTGAGCATATCTTTCTTGATGAATCAAGACGTGCATGTAATTAGATAGGTAAAAGGAAAGCATGAGCTCTTTACCTAACTAATGTTCATGTTAGCCATGGCACTAGCAACTCATTACTTTAGCAGTTTTCTTGCAATATTTTCACAATTTGCCAATGTATGTATGTGGGTTTGTTCCGGTAACATTTTCACAATTTACCATATTTTTTGTGCTAATTCTGAGCATTTTTTGTGTGTGTTCACTTGTGAGCAATGTGCAAAGAACTAATAAATTGGTTCGGTTTTCTATTTGGAGTTTGTCTTGTCCTTGGAAAGAAGTCTGTTTATTAGCATTTTATGAACTATGCTTGCAAACAAATTGTTGGGTCGATAATTGTTCCAAGAGTAAGGAGTAATGAGAATGGAGGGTAACTTTTAATTATCACTCAATCTTCATTTATCGGTGTCTCCTTTCCATGTTTAGAACCAGGAAAGAAATGAGTAATTCTTATGTCTTCATGGAAAATGATTTCATAGCTCCACTGTTGAGGGAATAGCTTCGTTATGCTCAGAATTTGTTTAAATATTTCAAGGAGAGTGTCATAGTTGAAGACCACATTTATACTCTTAACGCGCCCCTTAATGTGTAATCCCATTACGGCTTTGAACGTGATCCATGCACATGGCCTCTTTTTGCCTTTGTGTTGAAATTTTAATTTATTTATTTCAATAGGGTAGCGGTAAGTTTCGGTACTCTGATACCATGTAGAGGACCAATTCAGTTAAAAGCTTAAGCCTTAAGCTAATAGTTGAAGGCCTCTTTTTAACTTTTTACTCCAACACGTCCCTAATGTGCAAGCCAATTATGGCTTTGCACGTGGTCCATGCATAGGTCATCCTTTTCCCTTTGTGCTGTTTTTTTTCAATAGGGTGGTTGTAGGATGCGTAGTTGTGACGTCTAGGTTTAGAAGGCTCTTATACCATGTAGAGAACCAACTAAACAAAAAGTTTAAGCTAATAGTTGAAAGTCTTCATACTTCAATAGAGATCATGGACAAAGAGCTAAGCATATCTTTAAACAATATTTGTATGATAAACGGCCCATTTAATGATCTTAACCAAACTTAAGAGTGGAACAAGGTTGTGATGCTAGGATGTCTAGTTGGGCAATATGGAGATTCTGTTGCAAGAGCTGAATATACCCATCTAGGAGAAGAGCTTCTCTACTCGCAATTTTGGAGTTATACGTGGGTTATAGAGATGGCAATTTGTGTCTCAACACATAGACATGACACAAAATAAGCATGTTCGGGCTCACTAATTTTGTTAATCGTGTTGTGCCTAAAAAATATGCACACACGGTTAATTATTCTAGTTGTGAAACTCACTTTACACCTAACACGCAGACTTAGGGGTTATAACTTATAATAGTGGGTTTAATGGGACTGAACAGATTAAGGTTTCATTGTTTTCCGTATACATGTTTAAGGAGGCAGGTAGTAACTTGTGTATATCAGTATATCCACAAAATTACTTGTGTTTATAATTTTTATTCATAAGTTGGCCTCATGAATGTTTGGTAGATTTTGATACTTTTTAGTTTTTACTTCTGGTTTTGTTTTAGGTACTACGAATTGGGACCCGATGATCCTCCCTATGCTGCCAAGTTCTTCGACTGTTGTGGGGCAGAGGACCCCGAGGCACATGGCTGCAGGACTAGTAACCATGTATCCTATGACGATGATTAGCTTCGTACATCAGACTTGTGAGTACTAAATATACTTCTTGTTTCATGTAAATGATCTGATGTTATGTCTGGTTGTCTCTAAATAATTTATCAGATGGTTTTGATGAGTTTCTCTTGCTATTCACTTATTTGTCATTTCCTGCATCAACATGGTACCTTCACACACACACACACACAGACTCATTATCTGTTGTTTTTACCTTTGTTGGTGAATTCTGAAATGGTACATTTTTCCCTACTGGAACTGACAGTTCGGGTTTTAGGTCGAGGTCAGGTCGGGTATTTCAGGTTGAAAAAATCTAGTATGAACCCGACCCATTGGGGGTGTGAGTTTTTAGTTCAAAATGTGCTCCAACTCTGACTCACACAAATGCGGGTCGGGTTATGGGTGCCCTCAGTTTCGGGCACAAATAGTCAGCTCTCACTTTCTACACACACTCAATATCATATATACTGCCACAAGGCCAGCAACACTCTTATGGGTTTTGGAGTTTTTGGAACTAAAAGAATCTGAAAAAGTTTGATATGACAGCATATCATCAACTACAACATTTGATTGGATGATTTTTGGGAAGAAAAGACGAAATTGGTAAAAGTTTCTTCCAATTTTTGAGAGAGAGGAGTTTGGTCGAATTGATCCAAAACTCGAATTATCAACTCTACTCGTGACATTAAAATACATTTTGTATATAAAATCTTCAACTTGCACGAACCTCCATATCTCTAGTAAGGTGGGTTCAAATTAGATCTTTTCAACCCGAATATGAAACATCCGACCCATCTAAGCGGTTCAAATCTAGAATTGATAGCTATATTCACGACCTTGAGATCACTAATTTGAGTTGGGGAAACAACAAGTTTGGACGCAATGTTAAGTTTGTTGTCAAAACTCGGATTTTCAGCACTACCCTTGACCTTGAGATCACCTATTAGAGTCAAGGGCGAACAACCAATTTGGATGCAATAGTAAAGTCGTTGCCTTGTACTTTTGAGATCACGGGTTTGAATCAAGAAAACAACTTTCTGTAGAACCGAGGAAATGTTGCATACACGTAAATGACCATCTCCAAACCTCAAAGTGACAAGTACATAACCATCTTTTGTATTTAGGTGAGAGAGAGAGGAGAGAATATTACCAAAATTTGTCATATTATAGAGAAACATCAACATGGCTCCCACACCATGATGAAGGTGCATAGTGTACAAGGACAACTTGTCTTTGCTTTAGAAAATTTCATGCATGTTCAATCATCCAGATTTGATTCCACAACCAACCCACCATGTGGATGACAGTTGTTTCAATCTTCTAATCTTTTTTATATATTTTCTGAATTTTCTACTCTTCACTTATTATTATTATTGTTGCTGCTATTATTTTATTTATTTTATATCATACTTGACCTTGTTTATATAGCACCTGGACTTGTAGTTTTGTGTGCTATATATTTTGATTAATGTTATGATTGCTGCCTTTAGTTCTTATGGGATTTTGATTCTCTTCCAGTAGAGTTGAAAATTTAGACTCAAGCTCGAGAACATTCAAAATTCAATATGTTTTTCTTTTTGGGTTTGGATCGTATATACTAAATCGGATTATTTGTTCAGTTTGGCTACCTGTACAGTCATTTTAATGCAAAACTTGTAACCCGACCCACAACTTATGTGGATCATGTTAGGTATTTTCAACTCTAACCCGAATTGTCAATTCCATCTATTGACAAATGAGTCAACAGGTTGTGATCAAATAAAAAGCGCACGCACACTTATCGGATCATTTTTTGTCTGCCCACGTCCGGCGTGCAATGAAAATAGGTTGCTCGCTGAAATTAGGCCAAACCCACTCGAGCTAAACTAGCCAAGCCAGACTGTCTATATGCATATCTTTTAACTGCTATATTTTGCAGGCTTGGACACGGTATTATCAGGTTGGGTCAGTAATGACTCACGAATCTTTGGCCCAACATCAACTTAACCAATAAATTGCGCTTCAGAACGAGTATGGTGATAAGATCACACTGGTTCAGCTAGTTTGATCGACTAATCAAATTAGTGTCTCATCTAAAAGGAACTTGACCGATTTTGACTCGCCGCTTCGATTTCTTCACTAAATGGTTTAAGTGAAAAACCGAACCGACCGGTCCGGTTTGGGAAGAGAAAAATGAGTGATTGAAAATGGGTGTATAGCTATCAATTTTCATAAAACATAGCATGTGGATCTTTAAATGTGACATTGCCTTCAATTTTTGCCTTTTTCACACTCAGTTCATGAATTGAAGACAATGTCAGTAGAATTTGATGTATTGTTCAATACATACAATGCATGATTGTGGAAAATCTGTCAAATTTTGAAATGCTATTCCAAGTAGTTGCTGCCAATGGAAGAGATCTAAATTACCATTTTGCCCTTTATTCGCCAAAATTAAATCTTGAACTAACGTAGTAATTGCGTGACACTTAAAATTACAGTAATTATTTATAATTTAATTATGTAGCGTCTGGGTGACGTATTTTAACATTTTTACCGTTAACACCACCTTATTTTTTATAAAAGACAAATCGAATTATTGATAGAAGAAAAAGTTGTGTAATACTATAATGTATAGATGTAAATTCACTAAATTGTGGTGTGAATTAGGAGTGGTGGGTGTGGGAGCATCAAAATCATGATTGGTTTAAAATTATGTGGAACCCACTTTAATTAAAATTAGGGCCAAATTAGATTTGGAGATCCAATTTTGATACAAAGCACATGGCTTATTCACTTGCCTCTTTTGGTAATTTACCTAATTGCTTGTCTCTACATATTTAATGAAACATTATTCTCACCATATGATTAATTTTATACCTTCTTATTAAGCAACTATTATTCTTGACTTTTTATGACTTTTAAGTTTGTATAATGTTCGTATTCGACAAAATCGAATATTTCAAATGTAATATTACGATGTAAATGAGTTTTTAAATTAATAAAATCCACCATTTTTCATATTTTCAAAGGTGGGTATAATCGAAATAACTTATAAATCATGAATATTAGTGAAAATAGAATTTTTTAATTACTAATAAGTCATTCTTAAAATATTACTTTTTTTCAAGTTTTGAATATTGTGTTAATATGTTTTAAGTAAAATATCACATCACTTTATGTTATGAGTGACTAACTTGCAAACTATACACAAATTGCAATAATTAAGCTTCCTTAAATTTATCATATGATGTATAACCAAAAAAACATAGTCCATTAATTTCCATTTCATAAATTAATATGCATGTGTTCATTTCTTACACAAGCCAATCAATTAATTGTAATATTGAAATATTTTAAATATTGTACAAAAATATTTGTCCAAAATAATTCATTTATTATTCGAACATGACATGTTATTTGTATTATTGATGACGTATTTAGTCGAACTAAAATACACTAAGTGTACAACAAATATTATAAATTTGACGTTTCATGTCACAAATTAATCATATATGTAATATGTCAGGTTTGTTATTTTTTCAAACTTAATTGTAAATCATAAAAATATAGAATGCATATACGTTACGATACTTTGTACAAACTTTAAGAACAAATAACTTTTTTTTATTAATTAATTAGTTGACATAAAAAATGGTCCTCACAAATGTGAAGTGTCTAAATCACCAAATCCTAAGAAAATATTTTTTCATATCTAACCATGATTGATACACATCACATATCTCATGAGATTTTAGTCACATGAATTTACCAACAAGCTGAAGAAAAATGTTACATAAAAATTAATTGAAAAAAGAAATTGATAATTTGGGTGACAAGTTTTCACCTAATGTGTGTGTGGTACCATAAATTGTGTCATCAATTAACCAAAACTTATAAGATAATTAAGTTGGGCAGGAGGTTGTTCATAGGTTGCTAGTCATCTTCTCACCATCCAAAAAAAAAAATTGTTTATTTTAATTATACCTACTAGCGGTAAATCATTAAAAATAATTCTAAACTTGACATAAAACATATATTTCTATAAATAGACCGTTCCCACATATTAAAGAAGAAAAAATGGAAGAACAGTGAAAGTTTAAAAAAACTCTCGTTATGTCCGTGTCCAATCTATCAATAAAAAGTAAATGTATAATTACACATACCATTTCTTAGCTATACATTTTTTTATCTTGACTATCCTTAAGTATTGAAATTAACTACTGGCTACCCTGAAGTATGCCAAACTTCTTTTCATTCAAAATTTCGTTAAAATTAACTAAATATTCCAAAATTTCCTCAATTATCGTAATAGCTCAACTCCTTGGAAATGTCCAAAGTGAAATTAAATAATAGAGTAATGCATAGAGTGAAATTTTAGATACAACTAACCCCATCTTTGAATAATTTTGCATTGATTTTACATAGATGATATCAATTTTATAGGCAGTCAATTATAGGGACACTCTTTGTACCTATAAGATTCTTTTATAGGCAGAATGGAATAAAAGTGACAATACAATGTTGTCCTCTCTTTCTTTTTTCTTTTTTTATGGGTACAAAACTTGATTTCAATTTATTATCTTTTTGTAAGGCTACAAATAACATGTTATATGATGTCTAAATTTGCAATTTATATATTCAGCACCATTTTGAAAATAATATCACTCTTATTTAGAAGTTTTGTTTAATTTTATATCCTCAAAGAGTATTGTATTAATGAACTATTATTCAATTGATTTTTTCATATACATATATATATATATATGTATAAACAATATGGATAATCAATTTAGCAACACATTAAAACATTGAGTTGATTAAAAACATTGTATACATGTCCGGCCGAGTAAATACACATTCTTTCAATGATAATTCATTATACAACGTGAAAAACAAAATAGATTATAACTATATTAAATTCAAAACGTAGAAAAATAATGTAAATATGTACATTATTTATATATTTTTGAGAATATATTGAATGTTCAACGTATGTTGCTCAATAAAAATATTGACATGTACAAAAACTTATTTATAAACGTTAAGAATTGTATTAATATTTCAAAATCAAATAATAAAAAAGCCAAACAATCATTTTTCAATCAAACTTACTTCAAAATAAAATTTCGTCCATTATTAGACATAAACTTTAATTTGTCGATTTGATTCAATTTCATTTTTTTAATAATCCCAAAAATACCAAACAATTTTATACTTTTTTTCCTTCATAAAATTAGAAACATTATCATTATATTTGGCTCTAAATAAATATCCATGACCCAGTTCAACTTTCCTGAAAAGCAGGGCCATCTCATCTTGTTGATTCACAGGTCATTGCCTCTGAAAAAATAAAGTTACCAACCAATACACCTTTGAGCTTTTTGGCAGAAGAGAAGGGACAATCCAGGGGCATATTTGTAATTTCACAACCCCCTTTTTCCTCTGAAAGAGCTCCCATAACTTGTGTCTTGTGTGTGGCTATTCTTGAGACAAGAACATCAGCCCAAATAATTTTCAGTTTCTGGTCTGTAAATTCTTTTGCTGCTTCAACTTCTTCAAGAAATGAGAATTTATAGTATCTGAAGAAAAGAGAAACAACAATCACTGTTCACTTCCAATTACAGTGTCTTACACAAATGTCAGCATTTTAGCAGCAAAAAGACTCCATTTTTAACACATCTCCAAGCTCTCTCTCTCTCTCTCTCTCTCTTCAGCAATTTCAGCAGCAAAATCACCATTTGCAGCTATGTCCTCCAAATCCAAGTGAGTGCTTCTCTTCTCTATCAGTTCTCAGTCACTGGATCTGATTTGGGTTCTTCAAATTTTTACTTTTTTTTTTTCATTTGGATCATGGAAATTTGGGATTTTAGCTCTCAATTTGAGGTCTGGTTCTTATTCTCTTGATTAGTGCCTCAATGTGTTGGATCTGTTTTTTTTTTTCCTTTGCCATGTTTGTGTGCTTGTTCTATTTTGTTTTTGAGCCAATTTTGCAGCTGGGTTTGTAGTTCAGGTTCCATTTTTTCTTCAGTTAGTGTGGAATCTGTTCCTGAGTTCAATTTTTGTAGATACCCATGTGTGTTTTTGATGAATTTCACTATTGGGCATGAAAAAGTTTCAATATTTTTTTGTTAGATCCATCTTTCTCATGAGACCCTTTTTGTTATTTTGGAAATGGGTTGTGCTCATATGCTTTGCATTGTGTGTTTCATGTAATTGAGTTAATTTTGATCTGATACTGTAATTGTGCTAAATACTTTGATCTTGAAGTGGTTTTTTATATACTGATATGTGTGTTCTTGATGAATTTAACAATTGTGCTTAATCAAGTTTCGATTTTTTGGGGTTAGATCCATGTTTCCCATAGGACCCTTTTGATATTTTGGTAATGGGTTGTGCTAAAATGCTCTGCATTGTGCGTTTGATTTTGTGTATTTGAATTGGTAATGTAATTGTGCTATATACTTTGAATATCTTTTGTTGCTTTTTATCGTGCTTGTTCTATTTGTTTGTGCCAATTTTGCACTTGGGTTGTAGTTAAGGTTCCATTTTTTTCTTCAATTTGGTGTCTGGAATCTGTTCCTGAGTTCAATTTTTTATATACTCATAGGTGTGTTCTTGATGAATTTAATAATTGGGCATATGAGATTTTTTTTGGTTAGATCCATCTTTCTCATGTGACCCTTTTGGTTTATTGGAATTGGGTTGTGCTCAAATGATTTGCATTGTGTATTTGATTTGATGTAATTGAATTGGTTTTGTTATGGTAACGTAAAATGGTGCTATATACTTTGAACTTGAATTGGTTCTTTATATACTCATATTTTTCTTGGTGAATTTTACAATTGGGCATAAAAAAAGTTTCATTTTTTTGTTTGTTAAATCCATGTTTCTCGTGAGACCCTTTTTTTTTTGGAAATGGGTTGTGCTCAAATGCTTTGCATTGTGTGTTTGGTTTGTTGTAATTGAATTGGTTTTGCAATGGTAATGTAATTGTGCTATATACTTTGAACTTTTAGTTGTTCTTTATATACTCATATGTGTGTTCCCGGTGAATTTAACAATTGGTCATAAATAAAGTTTCTTTTTTTTTTGTTTGATCCATGTTTCTCATGAGACCCTTTTGTTTTTTTGGAAATGGGTTGTGCTCAAATGCTTTGCATTGTGTTATGTGTATTTGATTTGTTGTGATTGAGTTGGTTTTATTATGATACTGCAATTGTGCTATCTATAATTTGAACTTGAAGTTGTTCTTTATATACTCATATGTGTGTTCTCAATGAATTTAACAATTGGACATTAAAAAGTTTCAATTTTTTTTCTTAGATCTATCTTTCTCGTGAGACCCTTTTGGTTTTTTGGAAATGGGTTGTGCTCAAAATGCTAAGATTTTGTGCTTGATTTGATGTAATCGGGTTTTTATATGTATTTATGCTATATTTTGAACGTGAACAGATCTAGTTTATCGGAGACTCCCAACAGCAAAGTTTCACCAGCAACTCCTAGAGTTAGACCAAGCAGAGGAGTGGCAAAATCAGAACATGACTCACCATCATCTCTGCCAAATTCGAGGCTTTCGATTGATCGGTCACCGAGGTCTGTTACCTCAAAGCCTACAATTGAACGCCGAACAACGAAGCTGACCACTCCACCTGAGGTATTGCCTATGAATTTGTTTCGTGTACTTTCGGTTTGGTCAATGTTGTAGAGAGCAAGTGCGGTTCCATTTCTATGTATGCATTTTGATCACTAGTCTAACGAGAACTTAAAAAATGAAAAGATATAAAGAAATTCCGGATTTACAACTATGTGACTTAGCAATTTAGACTCGAACCCATGAGCACTTGAAAATTGACCTGCCTTGTTGTGAGTTGGGTCTCATGAAATTGACCTGATTGATTTTCGGGTTGGGTTCTCCGTTGAAAAATTGCTGATCGGGTTGGGTATGGTTTTTTCAACCCGAGCCTGAAACCCAAATTGCAAGCTATAATGTGAACCTATGCATTTTGTTACCTAGTCTAATGAGAACTCTAACAATGGAAAGAGCGTTTTTTATATATAAAGCTATGAATTATCGTGGATAAATTGGCTTGTTTAATGAAAACTTTTAAAAGTGAAAAGACCGTTCTCTATTTTTTTTTTCTTTTGTATATACAACTATGAATTATCGTGAATAAAAGAAGATATGAACCTATGCATTTTGTTTAGCTAAGTCTAATGAGAACTTCAATAATGAATTTAGCGATTTCTTTTGGATATACAGCTATGAATTGTTGTGGATAAATGAAGATTATTTATATTTTTAATCGAGATTAATGATCATTTCTATTTTTCTGTGTTCAGAAACCATCCCGGCTTGTGAAGGGATCAGAAGTAAATGCTCAAACACGGATTGTGAAGGGATCGGAAACACAGTCTCAATTGGCACTTGTTCAGGAAGATCTCAAGAAAGCAAAGGAGCAAATAGCTTTGATCGAGAAAGAGAAAGAGAAAGCTATTGACGAGTTGAAAGAAGCGCAAAGAGTCGCTGAGGAGGCGAACGAGAAGCTAAGAGAGGCTTTGGTGGCTCAGAAACGGGCCGAGGATGATTCTGAGATCGAGAAGTTTAGGGCTGTTGAGTTGGAACAAGCCGGGATTGAAGCTGCTCAAAAGAAGGAAAACGAGTGGCAAAAAGAGCTCGAAGAAGTGAAGAACCAATGCGCAACTGACGTTTCTACCCTTCTCTCGATCACTGAGGAACTTGAAAGAGTGAAGCAGGAACTGGCCATGACTTGCGATGCTAAGAACCAGGCTTTGATCCACGCGGATGATGCTACGAAGATAGCTGAGATTCATGCTGAAAAGGTTGAAACTCTCTCGGCTGAGTTGACCCGACTTAAGAGGTTTCTCGATTCACAACTTGAAACCGAGTCTTGCGAGAAGGGAAGGTTGGTGTCAGAGCTTCAGTCAGAGATAGATTCTCTGAAACAAGAGCTCCAGAAAGCGAAAATTTTCGAGGAGAAGCTGATAGAAAAGGAGGCTTCGTTGAAACAAGAGCTCGAGAAAGTAAAAGAACTTGAGAAGAAGCTAGTGGAAAAGGAGGCTTCTTTGGAACACGAACTCGAGAAAGCAAAAAACCTTGAGGAGAAGCTGGTGGAGAAGGAGGCTTCGATAAAACAAGAGCTTGAAAAAGCAAAAAGTCTTGAAGAGAAGCTGATGGAAAAGGAGGCATTGCTAACTCTAGAACTTGAAAAAGCGAAAAATCTTGAAGAGAAGCTGATGAAAAAGGAGGCATCTTTGAAGCAAGAACTCGAGAAATCAAGAAGTTTCGAGGAGGAGCTCGAGGAAAAGGAGGCTTTTATCGAACAGCTTAGTGTTGACCTAGAAGCTGCGAAAATGGCCGAATCTTACGCGCATAATTACATGGAAGAGTGGAAAACAAAGGTTCAGGAGTTGGAAACACAAAAGGCGGAAGCGAATAAATTGGAGAGATGTGCATCGGAGTCTCTAGAATCGGTCATGAAGCAACTAGAGGGAAATCATGATCTACTACACGATGCAGAATCTGAAATCTCCGCTCTCAAAGAAAAGGCGGGTTTGTTGGAAATGACAATCGGGAGACAGAGATCGGAACTTGAGGAAGCGGAGAAGCGATTTAACAAAGCCAGCGAAGAAACTAAAGAAATGGCGGCGGTTATTGAATCTTTGAAGTGTGAGCTCGAAACTGTGAAAGAAGAGAAAGCGCAGGCTTTGGATAACGAGAAGCTTGCAGCTTCCAGCGTTCAGAGTCTGTTGGAGGAAAAAAACAAACTCATAAACGAATTGGAAAGTACAAAAGACGAAGAAGAGAAGAGCAAGAAAGCAATGGAGAGCTTGGCTTCAGCTTTGCATGAGGTCTCAACAGAAGCAAGAGAAGCCAAAGAAAAGCTGTTGTGCACTCAAGACGAGCATGAAAACTACGAGGCTCAGATTGAAAACCTAAGACTGATATTGAAAGGCACAAACGAGAAGTACGAGTGCATGCTCGATGATGCAAAACATGAGATTGATCTTCTTGCAAACACCATTGAACAATCGAAGCATGAGTTCCAGAATTCCAAGAACGAGTGGGAACAAAAGGAGCTTCATTTGGCGAGTTGTGTAAAGCAGTTGCAAGAGGAAAATGCTTCAATGAAAAAAGAAGTGGACAGGCTCGTGAATTTGGTCAAAAAGACCGAGCAAGAAGCTAAGGCCTCAAAGGAAGAGGAACTTGAGTTGAAGGATAGCTTGAAGGAAGTGGAAGCCGAGGTGATTTATTTACAAGAAACCCTGGGAGAAGCAAAGGCCGAAACCATGAAAATGAAGGAGAGTTTATTGGACAAAGAAAACGAGTTGCAGGGTATAATTCAAGAAAACGAGGAACTTCGAAGTAGGGACGCCACTTCTCTTAAAAAGATCGAGGAACTATCCAAATTGCTTGAAGAAGCTACAGCCAAAAAGCAAATTGAGGAAAATGGTGATCTCACGGATAGTGAAAAAGACTACGATTTGCTCCCAAAGGTGGTCGAGTTCTCTGAAGAGAACGGGCATGGAGGAGATGACTCCTCCAAGCCCAAATCAGAGCTTCCTCCACATAAACACGAAGAAGCCACGAAAGAGAACTCCGAGGAAGATAGCAACTCCTTGTATCAAACAAGCGCTTCGAAACTCGAGAATGTGAATGGTAAACCAAAGGAAGACGGGAGAAAAGAAAAGGAGGATGATTCGGTAGATGTTGATGAATTCAAGATGTGGGAGAGTTGCAAGATTGAGAAGGATTTGTCTCCGGAAAGAGAACAAGAACAAGAATCCTTTGAAACCGATGAAGTGGACTCGAAGGTGGAGAGCTTTGATCAGATAAACGGCCTCTCTTCAACAGAAACCATCGAAGATGGCGCGACCTCACCATCCAAACTTCAGCAGCAGCCGAAGAAGAAAAAGCCATTGCTTCGCAAGTTCGGGAGCTTACTCAAGAAGAAGAGCCCCAGCAGCAACCAGAAATAGAGGAAGAGATTGGTTCAATCCTATAGCTTGTGCTCCAGTGGCACACAGGTAATATCGGATACTATCTTGCACCTTAATATGTTCAAAAAATCTATGAGGCTTGGTATTATATTTAGAATCTAGATTCTTTCATGTGTTTACTATCTTGAATGCGATCGATTTCTTGGAAAAGGATTGGTGGTAACGTTTAATTGTATTTGATCGTGATTTCGTCTATTTGATTTCTACATGGATATAATCATTCTTTCTGGTTGGATTGAGCTACAGAACTTGATTGATTTGATCTTTGTTCAACAATATGACTATTTTGGTTTTTTTTTTTTGCTTCAACCATCAATATATGTAATGTGACTTATGAACAAAGGTTTGTTTAAATTTAGGTAGTGTTTGGATTGAATTTTTGTTTGTTAAGTAATCAGAATCAAGCGCTTTCCTATTTTTTATTCTCATTTTCATTCCGATTTTTTTTAATCCAAACGCTATCTTACTATAAATTTAGGTAGCGTTTTGTTACGAGTGAAAGATCTAAATAAGTGTTCTTTTTCATGTAATTAATTCCAATATAGTTTTTAGGAAAATGTTCCATTTTGTAGTTCTAAAAAAGGACACTCATTTTAAATTAGAGAGAGAATTTAATATATTTCCGATTCACTCAATAGTCAATGAGTTTCAAGAAGGTATTGACGTGTGTGTTCGTTGTATATACTTTCTATACGAGTCACTTGCAAACAATATGAATGATTTTGCAAATGATCATCGGTGAAATTTTAATTAATTTGATGGCTCAGAGTTTGAATCTCATTTCTAACTCGTATAAGAATTAATATAGATATGATATGACTTAAATATTACGAGCATGGCAGAGGCATGAAAGCTTAAAGTTGATTAGCGATAAAAACAAGAATTCCAACGATAAAACAACCGTAATGCCACTTACGAGATTTTCAATGTAGCATGTTATTTTTGCCCCTTTAGGACAAAAATTAGTTATGGCACTCATTGGGCACGAACCACAAAGATTTTATGTTAGTTAATCCAACACATCACCTAAATTTAGCAGGAGTATATCAGAGACGTTAGAGTACAAAATAAGGACTTAGTTGAGCGTGCTTCTTAGCGTAAAGCTCAAAACAAGATGTTCGGTCTTAAACGAACAATTTTAGTAAAAACAACTGCCACATGCTACACATATTTCAATAAATCAAGCCCTCCCGTTATAAAAATAAGACCTAGATGGACGTGGAGATTAACAAATTTCAATCATGCAATGAGTCTAGTGCCACCTATGAGTTCTTTCGTTTTTTTCAAGGAGTAATGGTACCTTAGGCAAGCGAAACTTGGTACATTTTTTTAGAGTTGACCAAATACATCATCTAAAAGACTAAAATTAGTACGAGCATGGTCTCACAATTGAGACTCTATTGTCTTTAACGTATAACTTAAAATAATGCGTTTGATATTAAATCGAACAATTTTATCATATAACCATAAGATAATTTACAAGTAATTATCGGTGAACTTTCAAACAGTTATCGGTGACATCGAAATTAAAATTCAAATGGCTCACAAAACCCAACTAACTAAGCAAACCCAAAATCCGCGTCGACAATGAAAAGTCCACACGGACCCATTTCTCACCTAAATACTTAAATTTTTATTTTCCTGAGAATTGCATTATATTTTCCCAGAAACTATTTTCCCGAGAAAAATTCTTCTTTCTTAAGTAAAGCCCTTCTCGTTCGAAACAACTTCGCACTCTGCTGCGTAAAATCTCATTGCCAGTACCTGAAGCAGCATCTTCGCTTATTCTCGCGATCCAAACAGAAAAAGGCACTATGTGGATAGCGATTATCTGTGGTTTTGTAATCTACAAGCTGTTCCGATGCTTCTGTTGCGAAAATGACGACCTTATGGACGTGGAGACCTCTGATTCCACCGCTCTGTTCTCTGTCGCCCATAGGTATGGTGTTGAATCGCAGCTTCTGATTTTTGATTTGGTTGTCGAATTCGAAATTTGTATTCTTATCTGTTTGGTTGCTGAGAAAATGTGAGTAAATAAGTGGATATTGAAGAAAATAAGTGGAAATTCAGCTTGGCCAAAATTGAAATTTCTATTTCTATTTCTATTTCTATTTGTTTTGGTTGATCTATTCGGTTGCTGAGAAAAGGAAATTTTTTGGGTTTTAAATCTTAAAACAAAAGTTGTGTTTGGAATTCTCAGCTAAAAAAACAGCTTGAATGTGGAAAAATGTAGCAGTAGAAAGCCTGCGAACAATTTACTTCAATCC
Source organism: Pelargonium citronellum (assembly GCA_036897665.1). Classification (NCBI taxonomy): domain Eukaryota; kingdom Viridiplantae; phylum Streptophyta; class Magnoliopsida; order Geraniales; family Geraniaceae; genus Pelargonium; species Pelargonium citronellum. Next base: position 16,102 of record JAYMSZ010000533.1, read on the forward strand.
ATTTTCTCAGCAACCAAACAGCTTGGACATGGGAATGTAATAGTAGAAAGCCTGAAATCAATTTACTTTCAAGTTTCATCCGTTTTCTCAGCTACCAAACAGCTTGGATGTGGAAATGTTATAAGTAGAAAGCCTGAAATCAATTTACTTTCATACATTTTCTCAGCAACCAAACATCTTGGACTTGGAAATATTATAAGTCGAATGTAGAAAGCCTGAAATCAGTTTACTTACATGGAAATGTTATAAGTAGAAAGCTTGAGATCAACGTACTCTCATCTATTTTCTCATCAACTAAACAGCCTGATTTTTGTTCTAAATTTAATGTTTGTTTTGTTAACTAGACTTGAAAAGCTCTATGGTGGAAAGGCATATGTGGGGCTTCGGATTCCAGATGCTGATACTGGTTCGCGAGAGAACATTGATATGGTTTTAGTTACCAAAGGGTAAGCTTCTCAGTTTCCTGAAACTCGTATTTAATTTAATTTTATCCGTTTGATAGGCAAGGAGATGGAAAATTAGAAGAAGATACAAAGAGTTTTGCTAGATGATTCGTGTAGCTGATTCCAACATTGTTTGGGTGATGATTTGATTGTTGCTGCTGTTTGATTGTTCTTGTTTCATGTGGCATATTTGTACAGGGAGGCAGTGGTGGTATCGGTCAAGAATTTATCAGGGTTTGTGTCTGTCAATGCAGATGGAAGCTGGACGAGCATAAGCAGTGGTAGGCACAAAGAACAGCGTATCCCTGATCCGGTAAGTTACGGTTTAGATTTCTTCCTTTTTGTTGATGTTGGACGCATTTAAATCTATACACCATTTGGTCTTAATCTGTCCATGTAATTATATATTTTAGGTGGAGGAGACTAAACAGAAAATTCCGGTTCTTGAATCATATCTTGAACAAAGAGGAGTTGCTCTCCCGGAAGGGTACTTGTCATGCAAAGTTGTACTCCCCAATCCGAAATTCAGGTTTGTGTTTCTTCTGGATGCACTTATTAGTTGTTTTGATCAGGAAGAATGCGCTTCTTTGTGTTTGGATTATGACTTAAATCATGAAAATGACTTTGGATTGATAAAGTTTACAACCACGTGTTTCTTAATCTTATATAGGCATTCTAATATCTATATCTAATTACATCTAAAACACGGTTTTATTCTTGTAGTACCATTGATTCGAGCTATTTCCCATCTGAAGTAATTACCTATGACCAGTGGGCGAAGCAGAAACCAGAATCCAAAAGTATGTTCTCTGGTTGGATCAAGGGTGCTTTCCGTGGTGGCAAGAAGGAAATGCAAGAATCCATACAGCAGAAGCTTGAGTTTGTTATAAGCACAGCTCCAATCTGGGATAGGTTTGCCCCTAGTGTCTTAAAAGTTTAACGTTACGTTGTCTGTGTTATTTTTTAACCTTTGCATTACATTTTTTGTGGCTAACTTAGGGAACTTGATGCTTTAGATTTTACAAAATCAAAGGATAATGAGAACTAAAATAGTAAGACTCTTAAAAATTCTATATGTATTGGTCAATAGACTTCTTTTTACGAGGAGTCGTCTTTGATTCTAACTAGAGCTGGCAAATAAGATTTTGGTTCGTGAGGGAATTTAGCGTAAATGGCTCTATAGTATAACTCGACTCTCATTCTATTCCTAGTTGCAAGACTAAGGAAAATTAAGATGTTTCCTCTCGTGTATTATTAAGAGGATGTTTGTCATAGCTTCTCAAAAACAACTTACAAGCTGTTGAACCATTATGGTAAATAAGCTGTTGAACACTTTGGTAATGAAGTATTGATAAACCGCTTAGGCGCCTACAATATCAAAAATGTTAATTGTTTGAAAGGAAAATTAATTAATTTGATTCTTGGTTGTTTTGCAGGCTCGAGCTTAACGGCAATAAGTACATCCTAGGGGACTTCATAGAATTTAAAGGAAAGCAAGACGATATGGAGACTCTAAGGGCCATCAAAAGATCCGAAGTTAGTCGTATGGTCATCCAAAAGACAAGCATGTTCGGATTAGGTAATTGTTATGTTCATAATTTTGTTATTGTTGCTCTCTTTCCTCCGAAATGTGTGTCATCTTTCTCTTAAGTTTTTGTTCCAAATGAGTTTGATTTTTTTCCAGTTATATGTGAATTACCAATATTCACCCTAAGACAAATCAGTTAGAATCCCTTGAGTTTATCACAACAAAGTTAATGACAGCATATCAAGGAATTACCCGAGAAAAATTTTTAGTTAGTGATAGCACATCATTACTCGTATTTGTGTGGATTAGCCTAACCGTACCCCCTTATATACCTATGTTGTTGTGGTTTTGTTAATTTCATTTGACGTTATTTTTGCCTCTCTTTCCATTGGTGAACCGCAGCTCCTTCAAGGCTCCAAGTATTGTACTGTCCTTGTGACTATCGCAGCGAAGGAGCTTCATCTTCTGATTGGACCGAAGTAACTGTGAGATCAAGCACCGAGGTTCTGTTTCAGCCCGAGAAATCAACTAAAGTTCGCAAGTTCAAGCTATCCTCCATTCTCTCTCTGTCACTCACTGCGTAAAGATAGAAGTTTTTGCATTAGAGTATGTTTTTACCATATCTGCAACGCGATAATGTCTCAAAATTTATGCAAGAATTTTAGTTATGATGTGTATAGATACACATATATACCTTTTGGTGAAAGATGGTGCAACCAAGTAGGTTGTGCTCTGTGATGGAACAAACGAGTATTTGGAGAGAACCAAACTTCATGCTACAATGAAATCATGGATTAAGTAGTCACCAGACAATTGTTAAAATACTTTTTTATTTTATGAATTGTTGGTTCATTTTCTAGTAAATTTGCATATTTTGATTTGTTAGTTTTCATTACAATGAATTGTTGCCTGTGCAACACTTGCATGTAATAAAGAACATCAAAATTCAGGTATTTTTTTATTAGTTGAGTTACGCAACATAAGATAGCTCTTCTCTTTTAACCCAAATAACTCATTTCATACTGTCCGCATTGAGGCTCGAAACCGAAACCTCCAACGGAA
>JAYMSZ010000534.1:0-19132 GCA_036897665.1 Pelargonium citronellum
TTCTCCCATGTTACCCTTATCACTTATGAAGTGCACATGGGTGCACATGGGTGCACATGGGGTGTAGGAAGAGAAAGTGAAGATAATATTGGAAACACATTAAATTATCTGCTAATACTTAATTTTTGCAAAAAAAAAAAGAAACAGAACACTCATTTTAGACGGAGAGAGTATAAAATAATTTTTTTTGAAAGAAACTATAGTGAGTTTATTAATTACTAAAATCAGCAGATAACAAACTCATAATCGGTATGAAAATTATCGTTTCCAACCCACCCAATAGACACGTTACGAACGATCGAGCAATGCGAATAGAAGATCTTTAAAAGGAAAAGAAATTAAAAGATCTTTAAAAGAAAAGAAAAAGAAATTAAAAGAAAAATGTAGTCGTTTAATTTTGTCAGTTACTTGAAATTTAAGACTACAAGTCGTCTCCTAAATTCCATACTCATCTTCGTCTCCGATTTCATTTCCCGAGTCTCTCTGTTTGGTGAAGCTCCGTCCGACCGGTCGTTCTTCACCAACCTCAACAGAAAATCGATCATCTTCGTAACCTCCGCAGCACCAGAATCGCCATTTTCATCAACACTAGCTTCTGGTCCGATTGTTCTCAGCTTTTGCTTTTCGATTCCAGTTTTTTTTCAGTAAATTTCGAGCCGATTATCGGTAAGAGAAGTGTGTTCTCTGCTACTGTTTTTCATGTTTCGGTTTTGAATCTGGAAAAAGTAGAGATAGATTGAGAGATCTGTGAAATGGCGAGGAGCAGATCGTCGTTGAACAAGTGGAGGTACTGTAATCCAGCATATTACCTCAAGAGACCGAAGCGATTGGCTCTGGTTTTCATTGCTTTTGTTTCTGTTTCTTTCCTTGTTTGGGATCGCCAGACTCTTGTCAGAGAACAGCAGGTAGCTAATGCATCTGTTAATATGAAATTTGTACTTATTTTAGTTTACATGCACTGTGATGATTTGATTTTAAGATTTGTGTGTATATATTGTCAAGATTTTTGGCATATGAGACTAATTGCGCCTATTTGGCTTAGCTGAATTTTATTGATGTCTCTTGAATTGAAGTAGTATAATGTTGATTCATGTTGCAAATAGATGATTGGATTGGCCACATCAAATATGGCTTCCCGAATCTTTAGATATGCTGTTGTGGTGGTTATTTTTCGGTGCTTAATTATTCATTTTTCTTGGGACCACTTTGATCCATGCATTTTCCAGTTTCTTTGATAATTTAGTGTTCTTATGTCTGACTGAACTCGGTCAAAAGTTTCTTTTAGGGAAGAACCAATTAATTGTAAAGCCTACTAGCTAGGATATGGGAAGTCACAGTGCAATTTTTACAAAGTAAGATACTTTAGGAAATAGGAGCATGCTTGAACGTGTAAATTGTGACAGCTCTCATATGTGAACCTTATCTGTGTCTCAATCCCAATGCGAATTGTTTCTTAGTGTTTGATGGATTTCTGATTTGCAGGAAGAGCTTTCTAAGTTGAATGAAGAAGTGACCCATCTGCGGGATTTGGTAAGAGACATTTAAAATTGCTGATTTTATGGTTAGTTTTTGTAGTTTAACCCTTTTTGTTCTTACTTCTTGTGCGTGTTGGGGCTTCTAGTTTTGCTTTCAGGCTGAACTAACCATGATATGTTTGGTCAGTACGTGACAGGATATCTTTGGACTGAATGTTGATTTTGTGATTTCAGGTAGAAGAAATAAAAACTATTCATGGAGATGTAGTTGGAAAGGTTACTTTAGGCGGCAAAAGTAATGAACTTTCGAAGAAAACCGTTGGTTCAGATGATCCGGTTGATGTTCAACGAAGAGAGAAAGTAAAAGAAGCTATGCTTCATGCTTGGAAATCATATGAGAAATATGCATGGGGTCAAGATGAGCTTCAAGTAAGATAACCCTTTTCATTGATGCCTATATTTAGTTTAAATTTATTTTTGGCTATCAAGGTAGATCATGGATGGTAGTATCAATCTTGATCCCTCCTTTGCTAGAACTTTTGTTTATTGTTTAGAGAACAAGAAAAGACGGCTTTAAAGCTCCTTATTTTGTGTTTCTATTATTTACCTAGTCTTACTGAATAACCTAATTGAAGATAAGATAAGATTTAAAGCCCAAATTTTTTGCTTGCTCTATTACTAATGACAATATTTGATTATATGCATAAAAATCATATAACTAATGGGAGTGTTTTTTCTTCTGTGGACAGCCACAAACAAAGAATGGTATCAACAGCTTTGGTGGTCTTGGAGCAACCCTTATAGATTCCCTTGATACACTATACATTATGGGTCTTGATGAGCAGTTCCAAAGAGCTAGAGAGTGAGTCGAACTTTATACCTATCTATATGTCATTTCCAATATGCAGGCCCTCTTTCCTTGTGTGCTTCCATTATGCTATTCTCTATTATTTCATTCAGGACCAGCTAAAACTCTTGTTCCCTAGTCAAGTTTCTATAAACTCAAAGTAGACATTGCCATTGTTTCTAAGTGTAATAAATCTGTTCTATGATATTATTGATTCTATATTTGTTGGTAGGTTTGTTTCATACTACTTTTGTAAAGGAGGTAGTGATATGGTCAGTCCAATGACGTTCCCAAAGAATATGCCTATCAATAAGCTTGGAAGCATCTATTAGAGTTTGGTATGGTGATGAGAACTAGAAACTTCCATGCCATATGATATGGATTCCTAAACTTTCATTCTCTGGGAATTTCAAGTTTATTGTAAAGGAACCTTTAACCATATTCGAAAAATGAAAAAAAAAATTCCTAGTGGAAGAAGAGGTATCAAATTATGTTGGTTAGGTCTCATTTAATAGCATGTATGCTGAATTTTGGGTTGTCTTCTCTAAATCTTTCATTTTTACGACTAGATTCCCTGTTTGATGTTGATTCGCTATTCTTGACAGGTGGGTTGCAAATTCGTTGGATTTTGACAAGAGCTATGAGGCCAGCGTTTTTGAGACAACCATAAGGTTGCGTTATAAGGTTTAATATGTAGTTGATTTGATTTCTGATGTTTAAAGGATCTATTACGCCTATGATTTTTCTTCTGGTATTTGAGGCAATATCGAGTGAGCTATAGCTTTGCTATCTTCCTGACATGTTGTATCCCTTTGTGTTCAAATTCAGAGTTGTAGGGGGACTTCTCAGCGCATATGATCTTTCTGGTGATAAAGTTTTCCTTGAAAAGGCTAAAGACATTGCGGATAGGTTGCTTCCTGCATGGGATACACCTTCTGGGATCCCTTATAACCTCATCAACTTGCAACATGGAAATCCACACAATCATGGATGGACTGGAGTAAGACGTTAGTTTTATTTATAGAAAGAATGCAATTCCAAATATACATACAAATTGACTGACAGGTCAAAAGCTTGCTCACAGGAGCAGACCTGGCAATTTGGGCCGCAGGCCTAATGTGGACCAAACCAAAAAACTCAGGCGTTTGTAGTTTGCAACTTCTTATCTCCCCTAACATTTACCACAAAGTAGCATGACACGTTACAACATTCGAATTGTTGACCGATAAAAACACGTGTTTTTTTGGCCCGGACAGTGGCCCACGTTGCCAGGTATACACAGGAGTTCTGAATGGCTCTTAGTGTACCGCTTTCATCATGTTGGAACTATTAAGTATGTGTAGTCCTTGAAGTTTTTTGGCTAGTGTTTCTTCTTGACCCTGGAATGTGGAGAATTTAAATGTCTCTGCTTCTTTCTTTTCTGCTTTTGTTGGTTGTAGAGATAGGATGTGAAAACGGAGGTGGGGTTAGCCCTCCCCAAACTTTGGAAGCACCTCCGGTGAACCTTGATTTCATAATAGCTCTTAGATGTTTCGTCTCATATGCACTCCCACTGTCTTAGACTGTGATTGTTTCTTATGGAACCTATAATTTTTCTTCTTCATAGGGCGACAGCATTCTGGCAGATTCAGGCACAGAGCAGCTAGAGTTTATTGCTCTTTCTCAACGGACTGGAGACCCTAAATATCAGCAAAAGGTATAATGTTTGTTATGCTTACTTGCTCATTGTCAAATAAGTTGTGGAATTCAAATTTTAGTTAATCTTAAATTATTTGACATTTTATGGAATAATCCACTTAACCTCCCCCATTTGTGAGCAAAGCCTAATTGTATAGTTAAGCAAATACTTTATTTAATTCATAAAAGAATATATTTGAGGCTGAATGGTGTTGATTGTGTCAGGCGGAGAACGTTATTGTGGCACTTAATAAAACCTTTCCTGATGACGGTCTGCTTCCCATTTATATTAATCCCGAAAGTGGAACAACATCATATGCAACAATAACATTCGGTGCCATGGGTGATAGGTTGAACTTTGTTATCAATATCATGTTATGAACTTTTGTTTTTCATGAAGATGCATTCTTTTTATTGTTCTTTTTTGTAACTTAGTTGAGTTTGTAGTTACTGAAAATTCTAATTGCAGCTTTTACGAGTATTTACTCAAAGTTTGGGTACAAGGAAATAAGACACCAGCTGTGAAGCACTATAGGTGAGAAGCCTCAATCGATAATTTGTGTGTTTACTTGTGTGCATTGTAATCAATCTCCTGTGACTTTTTGCTGTTTACCGTATATTAGTTGATTTGACAGTTTCAATATCTTAATCACATTGAGATTTATCTGTAGTGGAGATGAATCTAATTTCTAGGGAGGAAAAAATACATTTTTTTTAATACCTAAACTGTTCAATTTTTGTCAAAGATTGAAATGTGTGGATTATTTTCATTGAGTTCTTCCTAATGTTAAAAATCATCTGTGGAATCTTGGAAGCAGAGAAATGTGGGAAAAATCAATGAAAGGTCTGCTTGGATTGATTAAAAGAACAACACCATCATCTTTTACATATATTTGTGAGAAGAACGGGGATGATCTAGTGGACAAGGTAGTATATCTACCTCAAGTGCCTTATTAATTGCATTGTGATGTTCTAACTTCTAAGTGCTTGTTTATTTTGCAAACAATACGCAGATGGATGAGTTAGCTTGCTTTGTTCCAGGAATGCTGGCTTTAGGATCATCAGGTTACGGGTCTGATGATGCTAAAAAAATTCTCACACTTGCAGAAGAGGTATTCACAAAACTAAGTTCCAATGTTTGATCCGTTGTGTTTGATGATGTTCTTAAAATGGTTTCTTGAGATGTATTTGGTGTGCAATGTATTTGGTTTCTTGAGATGTATTTAGTAGAACCTTTTCAACAATCTGTTTTACTAATCTCAAAATTTATTATCATGTAACCTTACCTTAGGTGAAGCTGTACTCTTCTATCACTGAATCTCGTGCATTTTTTTTTGCAGCTTGCTTGGACATGCTATAACTTCTACCAGTCAACACCAACTAAGTTGGCGGGAGAAAATTATTTCTTTCAAACTGGACAGGTTAGATATTCTTTTCTATCTGATAAGAATTGACTTACGTCTCTTTTGTCTTACTGTGTTTCCCTATACATTACAATATCAGGACATGAGCGTTGGTACATCATGGAATATATTGAGACCAGAGACAGTTGAATCACTCTTTTACCTCTGGCGTTTCACTGGTAACAAGACGTACCAAGATTGGGGTTGGAATATATTTCAAGCATTTGAAAAGAACTCTCGCATAGACTCGGGATATGTTGGACTGAAGGATGTAAGCATTTTCTAAACCCGCTACTAGAATCTTTTGTGCATATCATATCTTTATGACTTCCAATTACCTTCAAGCTGCGTTTGGATTAAAAAATTGGAATGAAAATCTTAATCCGAACATGAACAATAAAAATCTGATTCAAACACTACCTCATTGAATTCGAAATAGTGCCTCGTACACTTTCCTTTAAAAGATGGGACCAAGTGACTGTCTCTTCATCTATATGTTTCATCAATCACTTGATTGACCGGTCTCTTGGTCGTAAATCAACCGTTGAGTATACACATTTGCTAGAACTTGAGTCATATTTGATCCACCAAACTTAGCCTAAGTTGTTTTATTACGGGTTTTACACCTAGCCTTGGTCCATGCTCAGAAACGAGTAATCAAACCAATTAAACCAATGTTCTTGGTGTTTACAGGTAAATACTGGAGTGAAAGACAATATGATGCAAAGCTTCTTTCTTGCGGAGACATTCAAGTACCTTTACCTTCTTTTTTCGCCCCCAACTGTCATCCCATTAGACGAATGGGTTTTCAACACCGAAGCACACCCTTTAAGAATAGTGAGCAGGCATGATAGCAAAAATTCTGGCAGATCAGATGTGCGGCATGATCCAATGATTAGGTTACGCGGGAGAAAGGAAGGTCGACTGGGCGGGAATTAGAGTTTTCGGTGAAGGGTTATATACACTTTATCATCATTTTTACAATTAGATGTCATCTGATTTTGGTAGGAAACAAATAAACTATGAAACTTGACAAATTTTGACTAGGATTGTTGTATTCTATGAAGGGGCATAGATTTGCCCTAGAAATGTAACTGAGAATAGGTTGTTGCCAACAAAGTTAAGTCAAGTGTGTGCTTCATGCATTTTTATCTTTTTCTTTGCCCAAGTGATTCATGATGGAGATGGGTTTTTGTTATAATGCAATGTTTGAAATTGAGAGCTAAATGAGTTATTAAGTTGCACAAAAGTGTGATATTTGAAGCATTGTGATGCGCGGTTTGTTGTATGAAAAAGAATTGTACGTACTTTTGAAAACGAGTGCAACTCTCGATTTTTTTGGTGTTCTATCCAACTCTTATCAATTTAGAAAATTGTACATAAACTCACAAATTGTACCTGATTTTTGACTTGAGAGCACGATTTGTGACGTTGTAATAAAACGTAATAGTGGATAAATTGTTGAAGGCAAAAACGACCGAATATTTTGTCGTGGATATGTTGCGAGATGTAACGATTTTCCTATAGATACCTGAATTAGAAAATAGTGCAAAAAATTAAAGCAGGTTGGGCCAAACAGTTTAAGCGCTTCGGATTTTCTTTGAGATCTCATGATCGAGTCTCCTTGCATATGAACACGTAATGACTAGTAAATGGGCTCAAGGCTTGTATTTAGGAAGATCTTTGGGCCTTTATTGGGCCAAATTTTTTTATAACATAATGGGCCCAAGTTTTCATGAACCTCCGATGGTCGTCACCACAGTTCAGGTCAGTGATCAGAGACAAAACCGCGCTCTGTAACTTCTCCTCCGGCAACGCCGAGGCGGTCGCTTATTCAGCTCTCGCCGCCGACGAGACTGTCTCAGGAAATTACTAGAAGCTTCCTCTTCTTCTCTCTGATTCGCATTGATATCGATTTTGTGGGTTTGGAATTTTGGAGTTTTTTTTCTGATACAAACAGTGACGATACAAATCTCCATTGTTGTTGCTGTTGAAAGAAGCAGATTCTGAATATTTTTAGTTATGGTGGTGAATTTGAGTGAGAGAAAATTGAAATCGACTCTGATTTTGATGCGAGCTTCGTTTTCTTATTACAACACAATCTTCTCTCGCCGCCTCATTTCTTCTTCTTCTTCTTCCTCAGCCTTTCGATTCAGCTCTTCTGCTGATTCTCTCTTCCAATCCAACGATTCTTCGCCGCATCACTCGATTTCTGCTTGTAGCTCCCATTTTGGATCCTTCACTCGGTTTCGAGGTCTTTTTGGAATTGATTTGGTTCAATTTCATAGCATTGACCACAGTCGTCGTCGTCATCATCATCAGTACACGAATCATCGCTGTAAGTTTATTCAATTGTTCAGCATTCGTGTCCTTTTTTTCCTTGAAATTTTTTGCATTGTGAAATTTGATTGTTTTTGGATTGATTCTTTAGTTTGCTTAGTTGTTATTGTTGTTGATGCTTGTAGATTTTTTTACGAGGCCTAAGCGTGTGAAGAGAATTGAAATTAATGATCAGCATAGGTATGGTTTCTCCACTGTCGAATTCGTCACTGTAACACACCAGTTTGCTATGTCAATAATGATTTGTTGAAGCTCGGAATAGATTTTTCTTACAACATTTCTGTTTATTCAATACATTTGTTAAAGAAAATGTATTAGCTTAGGTCACTCTATTGTTTTCAGGGTTAGACGGTTAGTAACAGAAATTTGTGGATGGGATGTTAGGGTAGATTGTTCTTATGACATTGCTATTTGTTCAATACATTTGTTAAGAAAAGGAATTAGCTTTGGTTACTTTTCAGGATTAGTAACAGACATTTTTGAATGGGACGGAAGTGTAAGAAAGAGAAAATGGAACAGGGAAGATTCATGTAGTCTCTAATAATTGTCTGAAACCTTAACTCTTGAGATCAAAGATTTTTTTTGTTATTTGATGTTAGTTTATTTTGTATAGTGTGTGATATACATCTTTACTCACTACCTGTTCTATGTCCAGTAAAATTCAATTATTGTAAATAAACTTACGATCCTTTTACGTTTATTCTAGTCAAAGAGCTGTAACAACTGCATTATGGTGCAACTTCCTTGTCTTTTCTCTCAAATTTGGGGTCTGGTTATCAACCTCTAGCCATGTTATGCTAGCTGAAGTAGTGCACTCAGTTGCAGATTTTGCGAATCAGGTATGTGTTGATGTGGTTGTTCATATCTTCCTTTTGCTACGATGGATGTTTGTTTTTTCTTACTTAAGTATGGCTGCAGATTAATAATTCGTGTTGACACTGCAGGCACTTCTTGCTTATGGATTGAGCAGCTCAAGGCGTGCCCCAGATGCTATTCATCCGTGAGTCCTTCACACAACAAATGCAACTTGAAGAGTATCTATGTATAATTTTATGAATGTGATAAAAATTATTTCTTGCATGTTATACAGTTATGGTTATTCCAAAGAAAGATTTGTTTGGTCTTTGATATCTGCTGTTGGTATCTTTTGTATTGGCTCTGGTGCTACTATTGTTCATGGAGTTCAAAATTTGTGGACTTCACAGGTAACTTACCCAGTGAAACTTTATTTGGCAAAATTTGTTATTCGGAAAGAAAAAAAAACACTTTTGTCATTCCTGCTGGTTTATTGACCTGTAAATTGTAATTATGTCTTCTTCAGCCCCCTGAAAATATTAAATATGCAGCTTTGGTCCTAGCTGGTTCATTTATCATTGAAGGTATAAGTTGCTGCGTTGTGCTTTTTGGGTCCTAAGTATATTTCTAGTTTTCAACTTTCTTCTCAATCATTTTGTCTTGAACATTCACATATTCTATAGTTGCTTCTCTTCTTGTCGCTATTCAAGCTGTCAAGGAAGGTGCAGCTGCAGAGGGAATGACAATAAGAGACTATATTTGGCGTGGTCACGATCCCACATCTGTTGCAGTCATGACCGAGGTCATTATTTTTCTCTTTCAATTCTGGGAACTACCTAACTATACACAATAGTAACTCTTAGGGGTTGAACTTATTAATTTGTGCATTCATTCTTTTTCTGTACTTCACTGAAAAAATATATGTTTGTTTTGTTCTTTAAATGCATGCCCCATTAATATATGATCTCACTTGTACAGGATGGCGCTGCGGTAGCTGGCCTTGTTATTGCGGGAGCATCATTGGTTGCAGTGAATACCACAGGGAATGCAATATATGACCCGATTGGTTCAATTATAGTCGGTAACCTACTTGGAATTGTATGTTAGTTACACTTCTCACCTGTGCATTTCATAATTTAGGGAAGGTTTCTGAAGAACATTTGCAATCTATGGCTGACTTGTTCACCGTAAGAGTTTCGTTATGATTGAACTGAATGTGCTGTGCAGGTGGCTATCTTTCTTATCCAGAGGAATCGGCATGCTTTGATTGGTAGAGCTATGGATGATCATGATATGGAGAAGGTTCTTCATTTCTTGAAAAACGATCCGGTATAAATACTTCTCAAGACATCTGGCATTATTGTTATACCTCTCAAATACGACAAATGTGAAGGTTCTCCTGTAGGTTGTAGATTCCTTATACGACTGCAAGAGTGAGGTGATTGGACCTGGATTCTTCAGATTTAAAGCAGAAATAGGTGATTTATTTTATTTTTTTTCCATATTCTATATATTTCTGATTAAAGTATCTAAGATCTGTACCATTTTTGTATTGTAATGGCACGGTTCATAGTTGTTTGTTAGCTGTTAATTGGCCTGTGTTGTCTGACTTACACCTAGAGTCAAATTTCATTGGAATTCAAAGCAGTGTTTTATGCTGCAATGAGTATAAGATAACAAACACTGTGGCCTAAATATGGAGCTGGCAATTTGGACCCGAATCAACGGTTACCCAAAACCCGACACGTGTTTTTGCAAGTTTAGGTTAACTCAAATGGCCCCGGTTTTGTCTTCTTCTTTTTTTCTTCTGCAACCTGCACTTAAGTGAATTGGTTTAGGATTAGGTATTTTCACCATTAACCTGGAAAAAACTGACCCCAAATCCAAATTGCCAGCACTACCTAATTTAACTCCTACATGATGCATTATTGGACATTTGGAATTATTGCTGTTTCATCAAAATCTGATGGTGGCTTGTTGTATTCAACAGATTTCAACGGAGCAATTGTGATACAAAATTATCTTAAGAGGACTGGACGTGATGAGTGGGCCAAACAGGTTTGCCATCTGAATCCGTGATATATAAGTTTGAATTCTCAGTCTCTTTGAATGGTCTGTAACTTGTAAAGAAAAACCGAACATGATCCAACGAACATCTTTTGCTGTCTGTGAGTGCAAGCAACTGTAAAATTATGTATATGTAATTAACAAAAGTTGATGATGGACAGTTCCATGAAGCTGCAAAAGAGAAAGACGATGCTGCACTGTACAATGTCATGTCAAACTATGGTACGCATTGTCATGTGCAATACAGATACGATACGAGTGAAGTTGTATTGTGTATCATATGCGTAACATACTCTGATTGAACTCATTTTGCAGGAGAAGAGGTGGTTACAGCTCTAGGGAGTGAAGTCGATAGGCTAGAAAAGGAGATTCAGGAGCTTGTTCCTGGCATTCGTCATGTTGATATCGAAGCCCACAACCCATGATGTTGCTGGTGAGTTCACTCAATCTATTTTTTGAGGAACCAAAATTGACGAGAAATGTCTATAATTATTGAATATTTTCGAAGTTATTATTAAACTGTTTTGTTTTCATGATTCAATTCTTGTTGGGTTTTCCAGTTTGATTGGAATTTGATCTGTGAATCAATTTGGTTTTTGTTTAATTTGAGATTCTTGATAAATTCAGACACGGGTCCAAATATTCAAATGTACAATTTATAAGCCAAGTATACATTGTATGGAATAAATGCAAAAAAAATTATACCATTATTTAGCCCAACTAATTGTTAGTTTTTTTTTTTATCCCAACCATTTTTGTTTCGAAAGAAGAATCAAGAATCCAATTGAAAAGTCTTGCAAATTTTTACTCGCATTTGGATTTAGTGAAATCTAATAATATCACTAAAAGAAGTTCATCAATTTATAAAAGAAGTCACTTTTACAACATAATAAATTGTACATAATTTGACGTATACCATTTACTAGTGAACAACTTTGTCTATCCATGGAAATATAATCGTGTTTATGTCTAAAAAGATGGATTATTTGGTATTAAAACATGAACTAGACATACATAGATTTTACTCAAAAACAATTCATTAGATAATGATAATAAGAATTGACTATTAACTCCAAATCTCCAACAATAAAAATGGAATACTAAAATTTCAAGATATTCAAACATCAAAACTTTCACAAAATTTGAAGTCAAACAAGAAAAGAAATGAAATGCAGTCAACATTGGATGCAAGGGAAGTGCTCAAAAACTACTGCCAACGCCTAATTCATTCTCCTGATGAGTTCGTTTATGAAGTTCTCTCGGTTTCCAGCATCTCCTCCTTCAACGTAGTGGTTCCTCTTCTTCTTCATGCCGCCCAATGGAGCCTTCAGCTTAAAGGGCCACAAGAAGTTGTTTGCCTGCTTGAAATGAGGCCCAACGGTCATGATCTCATGGATGAGATCTTCCGTGCAGATGATGCCGAACTTCCCAAGAGCCTATTATATTATAAAACCATGTTAACAATGAAGCACAACACATTTTATCCTACAAAGCCTAGAGCTGGAAATTCATCGTGTCATATTCGTGTTGGATGCACAATTAATTAGTATTGTCGTGACACAAATGTCCAACAAGCATTTAAGGGTATAATGGTAAATTAACAGTGTCAAACATGTTGGATAGTATCATACGGATTGGTTCCATTGTGCAGCATGTGCTACATCGTGTTTGTGTCAAATGTATCGGGACATTTCAACATGGCCCAATTAGACACTGTCGGGTACGTGTTGGGTTTAGCAACATGCAGTACACCTTCAGCACGAACACGACACGTGCAAATTGTCAGCTCTAACAGAGGCACACTCATATAACATAAATCACAAACCTGTTCAACAATTGAGTTGTCGGTCAAAGCAGTTCTCTGCTTGTTTAGCTTCCCATAGCCCCTCTTGTAGATCAGTTCTTTCACAGTCTTCAAATTGGGATATCTAAACACCAAAACAGATAATGAATCAGACACCATATTCATGAGAATGGAAATTAGAGGTAAAATAAATCCAAAACACACGCCACATACCCATAAGTAACATATGGTTCAACCCTGTGAAGCATGTTCAGTGTTGCCTTGTTCACTTTAAGAAACACGCCGTTAAAGATCTGTTCCAAGCATACAAAAAAAATAGCATTAAACTCCATCAAGATATATGCACAAGGATAAGCCCTAGACATTTCGAAGAATCATAGCATAGATATAAAGTTTTGAACATGCTTTCCATGCCATTGATTAAGAGCAGTGCAACAAATGTGCAATTTTAGGGGCAAAAGTCAAGTGTTGTCTACCTGGCGCAATCGCAATAGTTGCAAGATCTTCTTAGTCTTTGGGTCGATAGCATTGATACTGAAATTCAAGAGTTAAGACTATATGAGGATAAAACCCTACAATTAAAGAATAAGAGCGAAGGGAAACAGAGTAACAGACATACCCACGGATACGAACAATGAACAATAGCTTGGGTTCAGGGTCAACATAAAATCCACCTTTCAACTTAGCCTCACGCTTCAACGAAATAAGCTCATTCTCCTAAACAATAGAAATAAATATATAAAAAAAAATAGTGAGACAAATCTTTTTATGCAATAAAAACTACTCAGATAAGAAAATAGATGGACATACTTGTCTCTTGTACTCTTCATCGTACTTCTTGGCTCTAACAAAAATCAGCTTTCTGTTTTCAGAATTCTTCTTCTTGGCAGCTAAAAAATCCTGGTTTTTGGCCAAAGCCCATTCTTCAGCTCTCTTCCTCTTCTTCAATACCGACTCGGGAATCACAACATTAACTTCCTCTCCGCCCATCTCTACAAAGAGAGATAGTAATTAAAAAAACAATCAAACATATTTCTAACACTGATTGGAAATGGAAAAATAAGAAAATATACAACAATCAATTGAATTTTAAACCATTTAAAAACTGAAAATGAATAATCTTTCACAAAATTGAATACTAAGCAAAATGGGAGGACTTTGCAAGACAAATTTCAAGTTCTCAATAAACTAAAAAAAATTGTTAGTCTATCAATTCTACCCCGAACAGAGAAACTAAAAAGTTTTTAATGACAAATTTCCAGTTCTCCATCAACTAAAATAATATCAAGAAATTATCAAAGTTAACTACAATCAGAAAAATACCAAAAACAACAATTATCCATACATTATAGAGAGAAATTAAACCATTTTCTGAACACCTCAAAATCGCTTAAATTACAAAGTTTATACAACATTCAATTGAATTTTCAACCATTTAAAAACTGATATAACATTTGATCATCAACTAACAACGAAACGAGATGAAAATAGACAAATTTCCAGTTCTCTTTCATCTAAAATATTTGCAAGAAACTATTAAATTTACCAAAAACATCAATGCCACAACATCTTAGGGAGAACAGTTTAACCATTTCCTGAACACCTCATAATAGCTTAAGTTTAAGTGATTAAGCAAAATTCAATCAGACTTTAAAACCATTTGAAAATAATAACTGATTAATCTTCCACAACATTAACACTGAGTAACAAAAATATATAACATTTGATGATCAAATAAAAAACGAACATATACATAGAAGAGCTTTCCAGGACAAATTTCCAGTTCTCTATCAGCTAAAATAATCGCTAGAAACTCTCAAATCCACCTAAAATCAGAAAATACCAAAAAAAAAAAAATGCTTCTTAAACTCACTGCTACAGAGAACATTCAAAATCACACCGATGTATCAAACAAATCCATTATTGTGCACAGCTATTTCATAATTATATAGTATTAACAGATGAAATTGCGTGATTTAATTAGTAAATCAAAGAAATGATGCAACTCACCGATTATTTGAGCTCTCTAAGGCCCTGTGATGCGATTGGCTTGACTGTGGCTGAGAGAGAAGCTCAGAGAGAATTAGGGTTTCTCTTTAAAGAAGACGGAGAGTTAAATACTAGGGCTTTGTAGGGTTTGTGCGACTCGACTATTGCGCTAATTTGACGGACCTGTCACCTAAGAAAAGCCCTGTGATGGGCCTGAGCTCACAGCCCATTTTAATGGGCCGTTACTTTTTTCCCTTGGTTAAATTGGGCCATATGGGCCGAAGTTTAGTGATTGTGAACTTTTGTATTGGTCCAAATTGTTTCCTAAAATTATTTTGTTACATGATCACACCACTTGATGAGTTTTTCTTTTTGTTCCTACCGAGTTTTAACACAAATGCATCGTTTAAATTTGAACTTTAGATGCTGAATTAAATGGTAATAACTCTTACCGGTTGATTTCATGCGCTTGGTTAATTACGTGATTTGTTTGGTAATACTTGTGTCTTCATAAAGAATGTGTTACATAAGCAAAATTTGAAGGAAGACTACTCTTGTTTGTTCTGTCAAATCCATAAACTGGTGACTTAAAACAAACACATTCTTATGAGACTTTAACCTCCTTAGAAAATAGATATCACGCAAAATGCCGATTGGATCGACCTATATTATCCTATTATAGTGATTTGTAAAATACTAGATAATGTTTCTGCTAATGAGATCGACCTAATTTGTCGTTAAGATCAACTGAATTTACTATGTCATGGTAGTTTAAATCACCAAGTTAATGCATATGTTGAATATAATTATTATTATTAACCTTTAACATCTTATGAAAGCATATATAGTAATTGATTTTGTTAATTTGTTTTTTAAATACTTTTATCTTCTTCTTTTTTTATCCCAAATCATTGTTATACAAAACCTAACTTTTTAGAGCAACACCTTACGGTTTCAACCACCTCCTTAACAAATTTTCAACTCTTAATTAAAAGGATTTCAGAGCAATATGTATAAACAAATGAACAAAATAAAAACTCATTCTCTTCCTGAATCAATTTGAATACACTTTTGAGATGTGTTCAATATATTGAATTTGAAGTGTAAACAATGACTTACATACTAAAAATACAACATCTTGTTTCTTTTTAAGCACTAAACAACATATGGGACCGAGCCTTCCCTTCCTCTCCCCCAAAAAAGGATTTTAAACCAAACCTAACTTAGCAAACTCGCAAAAAAACCGGAAAAAAAACCACCATCACAATGAGGTTTTAGTTTCCGGTACTTTGGATCTCAATGGAAAGATAAAACAATACAATCAACCCGTCTAATCTACATGAGTATCCAAAAAGTTTATCAACTTTCTTCAAGCTTCGACGTCCATATTGAATACTAGCAAAAACACGAATAGGCTAAGTGATTCTTCTTTGTGACATAATGAGATATGAAATCGGTTGTAGAAACGGGACTTGAAATGTCAGCAGGAACAAGTATCTGAGTCCTACCAGAAGCGATTCTCTTACCGGCTACATTCGCGTAGAATAGCCCCGAGATGGCTGGTACAAAAACATCACTCTGAGAGCATATGTAGAAGTCAATCACCTTCTCCAATTCAGAGCCTTCGGAGTCGAGAAACTTTGATTTTCGATCCTCGGGCATTATACTTTCCTGTTGTAGTTCATGGAGGAAAAGAAAATTTCAGAATCTTAGTGTTTTCTCAGGTATCAAAAGACGAGATAGCAAATATTGAGGATCCATTTGGAAGTATCTATAGTTCTATACACATAAATTACTCGTAAAATATATGAGGCTAATAAAGATAAGCAAGGTTCTTTACTAAGTGTCGCTCTAAGGTTGTTCACGCGCATTAAGAAATTATGTGAAATGACCCAATTAACCTTATCTATTAGCATTCATAAACTAACTTGGGATTGACGGGTATGGTCAGAAAAAATGGTGCATTTTCACATTAAAATCATAAAACGACACTGATTTTGAAACAATTTTTTCCTTCTAAAACAACATTAGTAAATAAACGATATAACAGAATACTTCGCGGTTGAAGCTAGGTTTCAAAAATTGCACATTATAGATATAAAAATGAAATACTCATCAGCAGATTTGTTAAAGCCTTAAAGGCGAAGAAGAAAATGTCCCTCACCTTTGTATAAGACTTTGGGAAGTAACCCTTCAGAGCATCGAGTCTGTAGTCCCATCTTGATTGAGTCAAGTACACTGCTGTATCCTTATCAAACTTAATTTTTTTCAAAAACTCGGCAATCTCTTCTGCATTGTAACAACTTTTTGTTTCCTGGCAACCCTTTTTCTCCAGCATATCAACCCTCAAGTCCACTGCGATAAATCGGCCATTGGACTTTCGGCTCAATGTTCTTAGCCGCTCAACCATCGAGTTGACAACTTCCTGAACCTCCGGTTGCAACTCTAGAGTTCCAAACATTGCCAAACACGCAACCGAATCAGTGTTACTTTTTTCTTCTTTCTTTCTCATATTTACTGAAGGGAAATAAGTTGCTAGCCTAATGTTGCCATTTTTCCTAAAAACTGGCTCGATATGGTCCGCTATGTGGTCCTCTGTTACCCGATTAGGGACTTTCACGACAGCAAGATTATGTGCTGATATTTTACTCGGTAGCTCAGTTTCCACTCTGACCACTCCGTTCAGGCTTTGCATGAACTTCTCAGCATCATATATCTCTTCAAAGTTCCTGTTTTGATATATGTTAGCCAAACACCAAATAGTTCCTCAAACTCTCTTTTTTCTTTTGTAAAAACGCTTTTTTTCAAATGGCAACACCAACAATTCTACTAAAGTTAAAAAAAACGTAAGTAGCATGCTAAACTTATGTGTCCTTGAAGAGCTTCTTTTCTTATATAGATATAGTTTAAGAACTGACCTCTTATCACCCGGTTTGCTTCCCCTAATATCGGGAAGCACAAGAGTTGCTCCAAGATATCTTGCCACGACTACTGCATCAGCAACCTGACAAACAAAATCAGACAACAGATTGAAATTAAAATTCCAGACCAGCTCTAATATCTTATAACGAGCTCGTGTTATGGTAGATAATCGAAAAATGAAAATAGACCAAAGCCGAGTGGCCAATTCAGATACCTGCGAGACATGGTACTCAGGGCCATGAGTCAATGAGAATGTGACGAAACCTTTTGACAGTTCAATATCTTCTGCTAATCAAAGTAACAAATAAAAGATATTCGAATTACGAACCATGCGCTAGAAGATATAGGTGATTTCACAAGAGCATACAAATCAACTCACCCGAAGCTGGATTGGTCCAACATTGCTTTAGCTCTTGGCCATCCGCTTGCCATGGCCCTTTACCATTCTTAGAAACCGAATCATGGCTCGGCTCCACAAACTTGCTATTCTCATAAATATTTGTTCCAGGAAGTTTCTCCTTCAAAATAAAGAATAAAAAGAGTCAAGTCATGACATGAATTCAATGAATTAATTGCAAATAACAATACAATCCTCAGCATTTTTTTGCAAAGGATGGAAAAATTATTCAAATAGATCCACAAGCAATTCACCACAAACATTCAGATCCCTCGGAAAAAAAAAATACATAAAAAATACCAAAAATCTATAAATTCATGCTTGTTATCAAACCTAATGCTTATCCAAATTTGCACAATACACCAAACTCACTAAACTTACTCTCTCATTTTCCCAGGAACCAAACAGAAACACAAGATTCAAAATTTCATATCAATTTGCTCAACCCATCTTCTATCAGCAACAAACAAGTAATGGGCACGCGACCAATTACGCTACAAACACAACTATAACCAAACAGTGAGAGCCGATCCAGATTCTGAAAACACACATGACACAACACAAAAGGAAAATCAATAAACGAAGTGAATCGATATTCAATGAAACGTAGTGATCTGAGTGAAATTGAAGAGAATCAAGAGTTACGAGTGGAGCTCATTACATAAGAATCGAAATGGTCTCTCTTGATCATGTTCCCGAGCATCACGAACATGGTGATTGTCAAGATTCCAGCCACCACCTGCCTCAAATCCACGCCCATCGCTCTTCTTTTTGTTCTTCAATGTGAATTGGAACCCTAAAATTGGAGTGATTCAGCGGGTTGGATTTGGAAAATTGGGAGCTGGAATGGAGAAGATCGATATAAAGAGATATAGAGATGCAGAGCAATTTCTCTTCTCTTATTTACAGCACCGACACTTTGGCGAGAAAATTGATAGCCTGTTTTTCTTTTTCTCGGAAAATTTATGATTTAATTTAGTGAAAATATTTTATTTTGGTACTTCAACTTTTAATTTTGTTATGAACTGTACTCAATTTAATTTTTGTTTCAATTTGGTTCATTATTTATATTATTCTAATTTGGTTTCAAATTTCTCTAATCTATATTGATACCATGAAATCAAGTTGGCGTGGTGACCATGTAGCGCTAAAATTAGCTAAACCGACTCATGAAACATGATGTTATTCATAAATTTAGTCATCTTAACTATAAACGGTTGTCACATCAACAAAAAAATTATAAATAAAATTTGACATATCAGCCTATTAAATAATTATTTAAAAGTATTGTCTAATGAATAAATAGCTTCGAGGTGCGAACAAAATTGATCTAAAGATATTCTTCTCGATCGTATATAAATTGATATATATTTTAAAACGTTTTTACTCTATTCATTTGTTGTTAGTAATATTCTA
>JAYMSZ010000535.1:0-19116 GCA_036897665.1 Pelargonium citronellum
AAATTTCTCAAGTCCCAGGTTCATATTCGAGTCATGCAGCTACTAATGGCTCTTCGTCCAGAATTTGAACCTGTCAGAAGCCTATTGCTTCACCGAGATCCTTTTCCTAAAATGGAGACTGTCATTGGAGAGCTACTCTCTGAAGAAACTCGCTTGGGAACACTTCAGTCCTCTCGATTTACTGATAGTGTCATGATCGCTAAAGGTTCTAATCTTCCTACAGGTCTTAGTTATCCATCCAGCCCAAGTCAACCGCCTTGTAAAAGTGTGCAGTTATTGCAAGAAACCTGGTCATTCCATCAACGATTGCTATAAACGCAGAGCCAAATACGATCCATTTCCTCCAAGACAAGCTGTCACTGCAGCCATTGCTTCTAAGGACTCGTATGAGAGTTCTCATGACTTTGCCTCTCTCCAAGAGCAAATCAATCTTCTTCAGCAAGCCCTATTAACAGCTCAGTCTGTTAACACCACTTCCACCCCGTCTATCTCAGGTATATCGTCTTCTTGGTATCTGGATTCTGCATGTTGCAATCACATGGCCTCTGATCAATCTTTACTTTGCCACACTAAGCCTGTCACCACTTCTCGTATTTATACTGCTGATGATTCACCCTTATCTGTCACCCACACCGGCACAGTCACCACAAAAAATAAGACTTTACCAAATACATTTGTTGTACCAAAGCTATCCTTGAATCCAATCTTTGTGGGACAATTGTGTGAAGACGGTCTTGATGTACTTTTCTCTGGTCATTTTTGTTATGTGCAGGATCCAAAGACGGGGCGGACTCTTGGGACAGGGCGTAAAACGGGGCGGCTCTACGAGGTCACTTCACTTAATATTCCACCTCGTCAGAGAATTCGTGGGGCATTTCTGTCAGCCAATGTATGGCACTCTCATCTAGGTCATATATACATCTCCATCCCGTTTAAGTCATTTAATTATTAGTCGTCTGTTAGGTGATATCAAGAATAGTCCAGTTGATTGTACTTCTTGCCAACTGGCTAAACATCACAATCTATCCTTTAATTTAAGCAATTCTAGCTCTTCTGCTCCGTTTGACTTAGTTCACTCTGATATTTGGGGAGCTTCCCCCGTTCCCACTATGGGTGAATCACGTTACTTTGTCATATTTGTTGATGATTTTACTCGTTATACTGGGATTTATTTGTTGCACCATAAATCTGATCTGTATGAAACCTATTCCACTTTTGCTAATATGGTCAGAACTCAGTTCTCAAAAACTATCAAAACGTTTCGCACTGATAACGCCATGGAATATAAAGACAAATCATTCCTTAGTCTTCTTGCTTCACATGGCACAATTATTCATAGGTCATGTCCAGGTACCTCTCAACAAAATGGCAGAGCTGAACGTAAACATCGTCACATTCTTGACACTGTTCGGGCCCTTCTCATTTCATCCTCTTGTCCTGAATATTTTTGGGGAGAAGCTGCACTCACTGCTGTCTATACTATCAATCGTGTTCCTTCCCCAATCCTTAGCAACAAATCTCCATTTGAGTGCCTATTTGGTAAACATCCTGCCTATGACCTTCTTCTTATCTTTGGTTGTGTCTGTTTCGTTCATCTTCAACCACATGAACGGAATAAACTTCAACCTCGTGCTCACATCTGTTGTTTCCTAGGATATGGGATTGAACACAAAGGGTATCGATATTGGGACCCAATATCTTGACGTCTCCGTATTTTTTGTCATGTCACCTTCTGGGAACATAAAATGTTTTCATCCTTATCCTCATTTCGTATGTCTTCTTCTGCATCATTCTTTTCTGACCCATCTGTAAACTTATTTCCTGATACGGATAATGTTGAGTCATCCGCACAACAGACAATCTCTGCAAGCCCTGTTAATGACGCCTCTACCGAGAGCTCTACCCCATCTGAGGATCCGTCACGTTCGTCATCTCCCGTCCTTCCTAGAAGACAGACCAGACTTCCTAGTCATCTTCAGGACTATGAGGTAACTCTCCCCAACATCTCCAGAATTGCATCCATACATTCCCTCTATGAGCCTCAGTTCTATCACGAGGCATGCTCTCACCCCCTGTGGCAGGAAGCAATGAAACTTGAATTGCAGGCACTTGAGAAAACTAACACCTGGGATCTGGTTCCTCTTCCTGCAAACAAAACTCCTATAGGAAGCAAATGGATATTCAAGATCAAAACTAAGGCTGATGGGTCTGTTGAGCGATACAAAGCTCGTCTGGTTGCTAAGGGCTTTAATCAAGAATATGGTATAGACTATGAAGAGACTTTTGCTCCAGTAGCTCGTCTTACATCTGTTCGAAGTCTCCTAGCAGTTGCGGCAGTACAAAAATGGTCCTTATCCCAGATGGATGTCAAAAATGCTTTCCTCAATGGAGAGCTAACCGAGGAAGTTTATATGCGACCCCCTCCAGGCTATGATCATCCACCCAACACCGTATGCCGGTTAAAGAAAGCTCTATATGGTCTAAAGCAGGCTCCTCGAGCATGGTTTTCTAAATTCAGTAGTACAGTTGCACAATTAGGTTTTGTCTCCAGTACATATGACAATGCTCTCTTTGTTCGCCGAACAACCCAGGGAATCACTATTCTACTCTTGTATGTGGATGACATGGTTATAACTGGTGATGACATCCAGGGAATTAAAGACTTCAAACAATGCCTGTACTCAAATTTCGAGATGAAGGATCTTGGACCTCTCAGTTATTTTCTCGGTCTTGAGGTCACTACGACTAAATCTAGCTATTCTCTTTCTCAAATAAAGTATGCTACAGATCTTATCTCTAGAGCAGGCTTGACAGATACCAAAATCTCCTCCACACCAATCGAGCCAAACATCAGGCTTACTCCGACAGATGGCAAACCGCTTCAAGATCCTACTCTCTATCGACAACTTGTCGGTAGTCTTGTCTACCTTACTGTTACTCGCCCTGATCTTGCTTATGGAGTCCACATTGTTAGTCAATTCATGAGTGCCCCTCGCACCACACACTATGAAGCTGTCATTCGTATTCTTCGGTATGTACGAGGAACCCTCAACTATGGTCTTCACTTCTCAGCCAACAGTTCTCTTACTCTACAAGCCTACTCTGATGCTGATTGGGCTGGTGACCCCACCGATCGTCGATCTACTACAGGTTATTGTTTCTTCCTTGGCTCTTCCCTCATCTCTTGGCGTAGCAAGAAACAGACTGTTGTAGCACGATCCAGCACTGAAGCTGAATACAGAGCACTTGCTGATGCTACTTCTGAACTATTATGGCTTCGATGGTTACTGCAGGACATGGGTGTGCATCATTCTAATGCTACTCCTATACATTGTGACAATCGCAGTGCCATTCAAATTGCTCACAATGATGTGTTTCATGAACGCACCAAACATATTGAGAATGATTGTCACTTCATACGACAACACCTTACTCAAGGAAATCTTAGCCTTGTCTCTGTCTCATCCTCCGATCAAACGGCCGACATCTTCACCAAGACTCAATTTCCTGGTCGATTCAACGATCTCAGAGACAAACTCAAGATGACAACCATTCCACCATCTTGAGTTTGAGGGGGGATGTTAATTGAATATTGTGTATAATGGAGTATTAGGTATAATGGAGGAATAATGGAGGTTTAGTGGTCGATAATGGGTGTCAGTGGGATGTTAGTATCTTAGTCTTTGTTTAATCATTGTTTTCTCCTATTTATAGGATGCTTGTACTTGTAATTAGACAGACTGAAATACAACAATCATATCACTCACATATATTATCGTCTTTTCCTCTCAGACGAATCTAAAAGTGAATGTGACATTCATGTTCCTCTCGAAAATTTAGATGACATCAACACAAAAATAACTCAAACTGAATATGAGAAACAATTAGATTATGAAATTTTCTTTGCTTTTTAGATTACGGCTTTTATTGGAAAATTTAAAGTGAATTGAATGACAAAAATGTCCTTTTACGGGTCTACATTTTCCCTCATCTATTTTTGGGAGGTAAACCACGTTTTTTTACCTGAACTGTCTACTGGAGCTAAAACTTGTACTTTCAGAACAGTTCAAGAGGTACATAAAGATTTAACCCCAAGTTTTTGATTAGTTCCTCGTAGTAACTTACTTTGCTCTAATGATAACAACTAATTATGTTGAAATTTGGTTAAACTAGGCTAAGAAGAAAATGGTGAAGCTGATACAAAAAATCATTGGTGCTAGGAAAAGTGGTGGCCTCTCAATGGTTCCTAAAGATGTGGTGGATGTTTTGCTTAATGACCCCAGTGAGCAATTAACAGATGATTTAATTGCAGATAATATTATTGATATGATGATACCAGGTGAAGATTCAGTTCCAGTTCTCATGACTCTTGCTGTAAAGTACCTTTCAGATTGCCCTGCAGCCTTACAGCAACTTATGGTATGCAAGTTATTTAAGTTACATAATTAAGTTTCTTGAACTATGCTCCTTATTTATCTAGCAATCTAGACTATTTTTCACATCAACTAACTCCACAATGTTTTCAAATATTGAAACGTTATAGACATTGTCAAATTAATATTTAAAATGACTAACCTACCCTTCTATAAGAATCAAAATATTTTGGAATTTTCACAAGAACATGGATTAATATATATGTATTTATAAATTAGATTTATTTTTATTTATTTTTCAGGAAGAGAACATGAAATTGAAGAGAGATAAAGCTGAACTTGGAGAGCCATTGTGTTGGAATGATTATTTATCATTACCATTTACACAAAAAGTAAGTAATTTGTTGAACATACATGTACTTTGAAGTCTCTTGCACTGAGCCATCATTTTATAAAGATTTGTGCATGATTGCTTACAGGTGATTACAGAGACATTAAGAATGGGGAACATAATAATTGGGGTGATGAGAAAAGCCATGAAAGATGTGGAGATAAAAGGGCATTTCATACCAAAAGGATGGTGTGTTTTTGCATATTTTAGATCAGTTCATCTTGATGACAGTCTCTATGACTGGCCTTACCAGTTCAACCCTTGGAGGTGGCAAGTAAGGATTTTATTACTATTATTATAATTTAACTTGTTTACTTCCAACTAATTATATAGTTTATTTAATTAATTAATGGGTTGCTATAATTACTAATGGACCTTATATGGGTTGGCAGGACAAAGACTTGAGCAATTCTAGCTTCACTCCTTTTGGAGGTGGACAGAGGCTGTGTCCTGGTCTTGACTTGGCCAGGCTGGAAGCTTCCATCTTTCTGCACCACTTTGTTACTCAATTCAGGTAAAAATAAATGCAGCTTATTACTTTTTATTTTATTTTTTGTTGGGTGTTAAAAGTGTGGGGTTTGAGATGATTGATAAACTAGTTGGAACTTTTACTTAACAAAGTATGTGTTAGGTTAGTATAACATTTAACATAGCATCATAACTGATTTGTTATCTTCTCGATGATTATTGATCGAGGTGTAGATCAGACTTGTATACACAATAAAAAGTGTTGATGCATCTCATAAGTAAATGAATACAATTCTAAAAATACAAATCCAGATTTAATGCCTTTTTATCATGTGAAATGTTGTGTCACGGAATCTCGCTCAAATATATTTATTGATTGGAGATTCTCAGGCGGGTACGTGCACAAATGACCATAGATGGGGTGTTTGTCCTTGGACCACCTCTTAGAATTAAGTCAGACAATAAGAGACGAGAATCAAGAGAAAATTAGAAAATAAGTGGGAGAAAATGAATAGTGAGTTACTCATTTAGAGATACTTTAACTTATGAGTGTTAGCAAGACCTATTGTGATATGATCGGAGGCCTTTGGCCGGTTTTAATTAGAGGTCTTTATTTTGATAGAAGGATTGTATATGATAGACAAATGTTAGTATTGAAGTTGGTTTGTCACCCGCACTTATTATTCTTTATCGGGGTATGCATAATTTGAAACTAGTTTGCATTTCATATATATGTTAGAGAGAGTGTTGAAGTATTTCACATTAAAATGGGTATAGATTTGAACCACTTATTAGCTTGAACATTTGAAACTTGTTTTCATTTAATATCATTCTCTTACCTTTCTAATCTCCCTTTTGGTACTAATTACCAAATGTGACCAGCAAAACATATACATATGTTTAATCCAAGTGGGTTGGGTCATTTTATATGTAATACTACATATAAAAGTCCTAGTGGGTCTATTATATAATAACAAAAAGACAAAACTAGCAAAAGACAATAAGCTTTTAGCCATGCAAGAGCTGGCAACTCAAACAAAATTGTCAAAATATATACATTTTGCACTAAAATTTGAAACCCACCTGGATTTTTTAAGAGTAAGGTCCAATTTAGGCTTTTGGAATTTGAACCCAAAAAAATTTAGACCCTAAACTCAAATAGTCAGCTCTGATGCATACTCTATAGTTAATGATTACTTAGTTAAGTCATTTTCTTAAACCAAGATCCATCTCAGTATATGTTGGAGTTGACAGTTCATGCTAATGTGTCGTGTTGAAGTCAAATATGTGTTGTACATAAACACAGACACAGACACGATACATTTATACTTTGTCTAAATAAAAAATGACGTGAGTTGTAATTGATGTTGGACGTAACGTGTTACGTTACGCATCTCAAATGGTGAGAGAATATATAGTCATTGTATTCACATGCATGTGACTCTTAAAGTAAATTAGAAATCACTATTTTCTGTGGGTCACTCTTCCTTGGATTCTTTGGCATATCCAAGATGTGGATTGACCAGTCAACAAGTGCATTACAACAAGACTCTTAAGAACCAAGATATCTTAAGTAAATTGGATTAAATTAATCATGCAATAAAACAACAAATTATGCAAGTTTGCAGGATTTGAGCTAAGATTTCAGTATTTAATTATACATTAATTTTTACGTCGATAAATATATAGTTTCACTAATCAAAATTTTGCACTTATATATAAATCTCAATGTATGAGTCTATTATTAAATATATGTAAATCAACCAATAACTGTCGGTATAGAAAATACGCGCACAAAATGCACATGTGCCGATTCTCTTCCTCAATTTTTTGCTCCTAGTTGTAGCAATATTTATAGTAGCTAGCTAGATAACTATAGCCATTATAGAACTTTACATGGAGAAAATCAACTAAGCTTTCATTGACTAAGAAGCATATTATGCAAAAAGCACTAATACCATGATTAATTAATCTGGGCTTTTCTATTTGGGGTTGAAATTGGATGGCTTGCACTAATTCAACTCAAAGACCTAATATATATTTAGGATTCTAGTGAGCTTTATAGGATAGCCTGAAGATCTTGTAAGATCATATGTATGTATATATATTATACAAATAGCTAGGTATAAACCTAGTAATTTGACTGTTTTGTATAATTTTATTACTTTTTGTAAAATCTGTTTAAAATAATGCATTAATTATTTTATCGATGATTTGAGTGAATTATAATACAACAAGTGTACAATACGTCTTGTAAATCAAGTGCTTCACACTTGAGTTAACAATTCATATGTGTCGAGTTCGTGTCATGTCGAAAGTTGTATGTGTGATGCACGACTCAACGCGAACATGACACGTATGATAATTGTGTTGAACGGATGAACACAACACAACACGGCACGTTTAACACGGTGATTAAATGGATTGTGTTGACGCAACACAAACACGAACACGATCCAACACGTTATTAAGACTAATATGTGGATTTGATTTTATTGAATGTAGGTGGGTGGCTGAGGATGACACAGTGGTCAACTTCCCAACTGTGAGAATGAAGAACAGAATGCCAATTTGGGTCAAAAGAAGAACAGACCACTGAGACTGAACACTGAACAGAGCAGCTATAACATGATATAGTATGTGAAAATGCTATAAATATCTCAAAAAATTACAATATATTCATTACAAAATATTGTGAGTTTATATAGCAAATGTTAAGTTTTTTATTTGTAAAAGATCAAAATTAATGAATTATAGTATTCTCTTCATGACATATAAAGCATCCAGTTTATTAGTTTGTACTATCCTTTGCTAAATGTATCACCATTCGAGTTAGGATTATTCGAAATTTGTCTTATCTGACTTGAAAATTGGTTGAGTTTGCAAAAATATCGAGTGCTTGTAAAAAAATTATTCTTATTTAGTTCGTTTCAACGTAGTTGAGAATCACATGAAATATGAAATGAAACACTGTAAATTGCTTCCATGAATAGTATCTCTCAACTTGTTTCTCAAATGAACAATATGTCTAGAAATGCACAAAAACTGATAACAAAAGTATAGTGACTACCTTATCGGGTGCAATCCTGACCAAATAATAACCGAATTAAGTTTCTTATCAATTCATTCCAATTTTGTATGTTTCATACTCCTAAATATGAGTCAACTATTCGGCTTTGTACTATTTCTTGGCAATATAGGCTCCAAGTTATAACAAACAAAAAAAACTCTTTTATTAGGCCCTTTTTCAACGGTTTTAACTTGTTTCGACACTTGACAAAACATTATTAGAATCGATAAGAAATTATTTAATAAAAATAATGTTTTCAAACCCGGACCGGATGGGTCAACCGATCCGGTTCAAACTTGAGATATTTTACCCTAAAATTCAAACTCAATCCAATCCGGCAAGATTTGTGGCCCAAAACCCGAGAAAACTCTAACCTCTTTTGGGTCATGATTGACGGCCCAAATAAAGTTGTGTTTTTTCACAAAAATAAAAATGAAGATGTTTGGGCCCAACACATTGAAAGTGAAATGGCCCATTTACAATTAAATTATAAAAATTAACGCAAATTTACATATTCTTCTCCAAAATTCAAGTAAACGACGTCGTAACTTATGTGTCTCTCTCGCAGAATCTCAGGTTCTCTAAATACAAACACTGTTGAGACCTCGCGTTTCGAGACTGACCGATCAGGCGATTTCAAGGTGAAGGTACAGATGCTTCATCCTCTCCTTCTTCTTCGCATATTTTCATGGTGTATATTTGTGTGAATTAACTATTTTATTAACTTGGGTACCTGTTGATTTTGTGTTTGGTTTCTGGGAAAGCGCGGGATTGATTAGGAAAATTAGTTTAGACTTGTGTGGACGTTTTGTTGTGCAAAAGTGTGTGACTTTTCATGAAATAGAGCTGGAGATGTTTCGATAGCTTGATATGCGTTGATATTTTGTTGGGTACTTGTTGATTTTCTGTTTGGTTTCTGGGAAAACGTGGGAATGAGAAGGTTAATGAGTTAAGGCGTGTGTGTGACCTTTTTGTTGGTGTTGCAAACAATGGGTAACTATTTCTTGGAATGCATTAATTTGTGTGTGTTTGCATTTGTTATTTTCTGTTTGGTTCTTGAGAAAATGCGGGAATGAGAAGGAAATTGAGTTTAAGGTTTAGTGGACATTTTATTGTTGCAAAATATGGGTGACTTTAGCTGAACTAGAGATATAGTTCTTGCTATAATTCAAATGCATGTTCTGTTTTGCTATTTTTGTAGTGTCAGTTTTGGTGCAACATAGACTTATGGATTAATTGGGTGTTATGTTGCTGTTTAACTGAATTTCGTATTTTATGAGAGCAATGCAGAGAGAGGGGCTGTGTTAAACAAAATGGAGTTTTGCCCCACTTGCGGGACCTTGTTGCAATACGAGCTGCCCGGTGCAGGCCACCGTCAAGCTAGATTCTTCTGCCCGACATGTCCCTATGTGTGCTTAATGGAGAGCAGGGTATAGCTTACTGAACATACCTTTTTCGTAAAATTGGTTCTCGTTAAGCTTTGTAATGTCTATGGCTTTGTGTTTGCAGGTTAAAATAACAAAAAAACAACATCTAGTAAAAAAAGGAAGTGAGGCCATTTTCAACGAAGATGACAAGAATAAGGGTCAAGCGGAAGCCACGGGTATATTTTTTTTATCTCTATTCTTCATTTGTTGAGTGGATTTTTCTTCTACATTTTTGTTTGTAACTATTGATTAAACTAGTAGAATGCTGGAACATCTGGTCATCAATTCAACTGGTTCAAACACAGTTGAAGTTATCTTATCTTGTTGTTTGTCTCTTCCATGACACGTAGGCCAAAAAATGCATGCGTTCTTATCGGGCTACCTTTCTTCTGCCCTAACCTGTTACACCATGTGGTGGGACAGGTTAGGGCCGAAAAAAGATTAGCCGATAGGAATGCATGAGTTTTTTGGAACGACCCGTTTAGGCCCGCGACCCGTATTGCCAGTTATTTTTGTGACAGAGCTTAAGTTGTACAAACTTATCTGTCGATTGTATCAGTTGGATGAGACTTTGTCTATAAACTTGAGAGTTATACTGAAATAATTGTATCAGTTTTGTTGTTTATAGGGTAGTCCAACCTGTTAGGCTTCTTAACTACTATGCCTACTTTTTTTCCGAACTCCTTTGTTTCCCAAGTTTCCTTAAAATTATTGGTCATAGATGGTTTGGATCTCCTTAATTGGCTCAAGTTCTTGTTTTTTAAACTCTTTTTTTTACAAACCAGATAGACCTTTATGAGTAGTAACTGGAGGGATGCTTGCCAAAAAAGCATTACCGGATATCAAGCTCTCTCTCTCTCAAATATTTTGAGGACACTAGTCAGACCTATCTTCATCTAACAGTTTTCATCTTTCCCTTTCCTTTCTTTTAAGAAATCTATTGATGTTGATCAATTTCAATTATTTTCTTTTTCTATTGATTCTTTTTTGATCGAGATTGACCAGGGATCTATGTGTCTATAGATACTTTTCACGAATTAATGAAAATGTGCAAAATATCTATTTGCCTCTCCCATTCTATAAGTCTGTTCCTTTTTGCGTATGACATTGCCCTTCCCTTTGGCAGCATGCACTATTTCGCAATTTAATTTGAAAGCCATATTTCGACATAGAAGTTTTTGGGCTGCCTCTAATAGCCAACAAATGGCAAGCACTTTTCCTTGTGTGGATCCTATTTCAATGGAATTTAATGAGCCGATCTACTTACACGTCTTGTTTTTACTGCTATATCTATAGTTACTTTGCGTAAAACATATGCAAAGTTGTGTTATCCCTCGTCTCATCATGGAGACAAATGTCCCTCGAGACCTCTTGGGATATTGTTCTTGTTAGTTTATCAAAAACGCTATTTTTGTGATGTTGAACACTTCTCTGTTGCTGATGACGTATTCTCCATATAAACAAGGTGAACATGGCAAGTAGTGTATAGTGGTTAAATTGGAAAGGTGTATTAGAAATATACATGTTAATATTTATTAAAAATAAATAAATTAACTAAAGCATATTCAATCATTTTATAGGGTTAAATATGCGCTAGGTTTAGGAGTATGACATGCAGACCATTATTAGTACTCCCTCCGTTTCAAAAAAATTGTCTACTTTTCCATTTTTGTATAGACTAATGATTAGTTAGTGAGGAACTTAGGATTGGTACGTCTTCATTATACCCCATTGTACTCGTGTTGGGTGTTCCTGGAAATATTATGGGCCAGGCAAACCCGCATGAAGTCACACATGTTGCACGTGGAATTAGAACGAACACGAGCTCATTTCAGGTTGGGCATTTTCAGCCCGAAACCTGAATTTGCTTGAGAGGATTGTCAACATCTATAGCCATGAACATAGTATTTGGTGACTGAACATTCTATTATTATCATATTCTCACTCTTGTTTGCAAATTACTGGCAGAAAGATGTCCAATGCCAAATTGCGACAGTTCGAAGGCGTATTTTATCCAAATGCAGACCCGATCAGCCGACGAAGCATCAACATTACGATATACCTGTATAAAATGCAAACACGTATGGGTAGTTAACCCCTAAATACTCACTGTGAATATTGACTGAAACAATTGGAAGCAATTTTGAACTAGTATCCTTGCTTCCATTCCAAGTTTCAGATTCAAGTAGAAATAATCAATTTAAACCTTTTTATTTTTATTTTAGAAAGTGATATTTGAGACTGTTTTATTGTTTTCATTGATAGCTCTGTGAATGTAATTGAAAATTAGTACAAGTACCCTTTAGTTTATATTGAATTATATCTGTGTTTTATGTATTTATTTGTAATTTTCATTCTATTTAATGTTCTGGGGTTGGATTCATGTTTTTTTTTCCTTTTTTGTATAAACGTGTGTATGTTCGAGTTGGCAATTCACGGACACTCGAAACATAATATACATTTATACATGTTCAGGTTGTATAAAATAAACTCGATCAATTTTTAACTCGTGAATTCTCATGAAATTGCATATTTTATACATTACATTTGAAATTTAGATTCAAAAGGGATATAAAATAAAACGGTTGAAAACTTCAAGAAACTATGTGAAATTGAAGTGGATTCAATTATTCGAATAGACTAAACTATGCATTTTCGACGCAATATCTAAAATCTAATATGTAGTTTGCACTTATTTCAGGTCGGGCCAGGTTACACCTCCCCAAACCGAACTTGAATAATTTGAATGGAAGCCAATTCAGAAACTAAATTGTCAGCTATACCTTTACATATATTTTTTTATGAATAACAGTATGACATATTTGACATTAATACGCTCCCACGAATTTATTGTGGAGTGTATAATATAAAAGACGTGTTGTGCACACATCAAATCGTTATTCAACAAAGAATCGATGAAATAATTAATGTGTCGTGCTTTAAAAATATAAATATTTTTTTCCAAAGAATACTCAATAATTTGTCATTTTATTAAAAAAATTAAAAATTCGTTGACCAAAACTCCCAAACTCAAGCAAACGACGTCGTATGCAAAACAGCATTGCCTACATCGAAAGCTAACCTTCCGTCTTCCTAAGCGGTTTCTGTCACAGAATGTTGTCATGTGAACAAAACCTGTGAACACTCTTGACACCTCGCGAATACACCGATCGTGTGATTTCAAGGCGTCCCATATTCTCATTTGTTCCTATCTCCGAAAGGTACAGATCCTTCTTCTTCTTCATTACATATTTATTTGCTGGGTAGTTGTTGATCATGTGTTTGGTTTCTGGGAAAACTTGGGAACGAGAAGGAAATCGAGTTGAGGCTCGTGTGGATTTTTATGTTGCAAACAATGAGTGACTTTGGGTGAAATAGAGCTGGAGATGTATAACTTGCAATGTGTTGATATATTGTTGGTTTTGTGTTTGGTTCCTGGGAAAATGCGGGAATGAGAAGGAAACAGTAGGTGTCTTTAGCTGAAATAGAGCTGAAGATGTTACTATAACTTGAAATGCATTAGTATGTTGTTGGGTATTTGTTAGTTTTTTGTTTGGTTCCTGGGAAGATTTGGGAATTAGATGGCAATTGAGTTTAAAAATTCGGTGGACCTTTTGGATGTTGTTGCAAAAGATGGGTGACTTTAGCTGAACTAGACTTGGAGATGTTACTAGGACTTGGAAAGCATTCGTATTTTGTTGTGTATTTGTTATTTTTCTGTTTTGTTTTTGAGAAAATGAGGGAATGAGAAGGAATTTGAGTTTCGGATTTTGTTGTATCAAAAGATGGGCGACTTTAGCTGAATCAGAGTTGGAGATGTTACTATACCTGAAATGCATTAATGTGTTGTTGGGTATTTGTTTAATTCCTGGGAAAATGTGGGAATGTGAAGGATATTGAGTTTAGTATTTTGTTTGTTGTTACAAAAGATGGGTGACTTTATCTGAACCAGAGTTGGAGATGTTACTATATTTTGAATTGCGTGGTCTGTTTTGCTTCTGTTGCACTTGCAGTATGTGTAATTTTAATAATGTGTTGGTGTATTTTTTTCTCTTTTTCCATTTTGTTATTTTTTGCCCATGAAGGTAATGGTGTTAGAGATGTTTGGGGGAAATTGTGTGGGATTATTGTTGTTGCAGAGCTGGAAGGAACCATAACTTCCCAAGGATCCCATTGTATATGCTTTAGTGTATTATTGATGTTAAGTAGGTTCATTTTGCAGCTGCAATTTTTGTTTGAGTCTGATGATTTTGAAGAGAGAGATTTTGAACTTCTAGACTTGGTTACTTTGTAAAGGGCGACCCAGTGCACGAGATTCCCACCATTGTGTTATTTGGGTGAGGGTCATTATTTGTATGCAGTCTTACCTTGCTTTGCATATATTCCCATAATACACCAGAATTTCATTTTGTTTACCTTCTCTTAACATGCTCTTTATGCCCTCTTCTTTGTTTTAGGGTAACTTGAAATGGCAGGTAGAAATCGTGTTCGCCGTGATGCCTTTAATGATCGACGCGGATACCCTTCTGAAGGACACTTCATTCGAGGTCCTCCAATGCGTCCACCTCCTCCTCACCCTGCTTTGTTGGAAGAAGAACTTGAAATCCAGCATGCTGAAATGCGGAGAATTCTGGCTGATAATAGGAGGCTGGCTGAAGATCGAATGGCCCTGCAGCAAGAACTTGGTGCTGCGAAGGAAGAAATTCATCGCATGAATCTTGTCATTGGGGACATGCGTGTGGAGCAAGAGATGCACTCACGGGATCTTGTTGAGAAAGGCTTGAAGCTGGAGGCTGATCTGCGAGCGACAGAGCCATTGAAGAATGAAGCTGTAAAGCTTCGTTCAGAAGTTCAAAAGTTGAATAACACAAGGCAGGAACTCTCTGGGCAAGTTCAGACCCTCAAGCAGGACATTGCTAAATTGCAAGCTGAAAATCAACAGATCCCTCTGTTAAGGGCAGAGGTTGATGGCCTACACCAGGAACTCATGCATGCCAGGTTTGTACTTAACTTTTCTTTTACCTCCTTACCCACCCATGTGCCGATAAAAGATTAGCATCGTTTATGTTTTAACTTCTCATAAAAATTAAAAAATAAACATGTTCTCTAGGGCTGCTTTTGATCATGAGAAGAAGATAAACATAGAGATGATGGATCAGAGGCAGACGATGGAGAAGAACATGGTTTCTATGGCTCGTGAAGTAGAGAAGCTACGTGCGGAACTTTCTGGTGCCGATGGTAGACCATGGAGTGCTGGTATGACCTATCTTTCTCACCTTGTTTCTATAGAGAAGATAAAAACAAAAACAAAAAAAATCGGGAATGTTATCTGTCACTTCCTTTCTCCTTCAAGGAGATTTCCATTTTTGTTCATGCATGCTGCTTTTAAGATATATTGTGTCTGATGTATGATCTTTTTTTCCTTTTTCCCGGCAACTTTTTGCATGCAACATTTGAACGTGGGAGAATCAAATTTTCACCTTATGCTTGATAATGATTGGGCATCATTAAACGATTGAAGCTAATCTGCATTTACTTCGGTTGGCCATAAACAGCTTTCACCATGTTCATTCTGCACATGATTTTACATATTGTTAAGTTTTTTTAACGATGCTCACATAAAATACATATCCATTTGTATCATCCTTGCTCCTTTGATGTAGTCATGTAGATATACATTTCAATTTTACTATACTCTTCCCTCAATTCAGCCAATGGGTGTGCAATATTTGTTATTCCTTTCAAAGGACAAGTTCATACCTTTTTAAGAAAGGGCACCGGGATATAGTAATTAACCATAATTTTACATTTGAAGCTTTATTATTTTTAATTGATGCTCCACAACTAGCTTTTCAGAACAGGGCTTAGGACACATTATTTGTTTTGTTTTGTTTGCTTGTGTTTCCTTGGAACTTAGAATGCATGTTTTTTGTTTTTCCTGATCTGCATGCTGGAACTAGCATCCTTGTTATCATAAACAATAAGGTCAAGCATCCTATTATTAGGGCTTCTGTTATGTTTACCATTAGTATCCTTATCTTTGTAATTGGTGGCTCAAGGTGTTCCATATGGGATGAAATTCAACAGCCCCGAGGGTGGTTTTCCTGCTCCTTATGGAGGTGGATATGGTTCGCATCATATGGTACGCATCCTCATTAATTTGAACTTATGATCTGTTTTTATCTGATGGCTATTAAATGATAAGATTGAAGCATATTTCAAGTATCCTATATTTCTTATGTTGCTTCTCAGGGTTCTGCTGACAAGGGTCCTCATTATGGCCCTGGTCCTGCTTGGGGAGGGCTTGATAAGCCCCGCAATATTCGCCGTTGAGATTCAGATGTTATTGTTTCAATGGAAGAAACTTGGTCTGACTACTTTTTGGTTGCACATCTGTATGTAATTGGGCAAGTGGCAGATTTATCTGCACCTCTCATCCATAGTCTATTACCTGAGCACATTGTTAGTCATCTTTAACTCATCTATACAGGATTTTATGCTGCTTTGCTTTAATTAGTAAAAACAATGCTTTGAAAATATTAAATAGCAATTTGGAATGTGATGGCTCTACCACCTATTGACTAGTTCCTTTGTGTGCATTTTCCTAGTTTACCTGGGCTTGTTGTTTCTACTTGTTTTGTCTTGGTTATGTAAATCTTATAGGTAGTTGCTAATGACTCTAGAATAGCATGGTTTGTTTGGTCTCGTAACGGAGGTATTTTGGAATGATTATTGATATAAATCTTGTCCCCTATGATGAGGACAAGTGGAAGGTGGTTGTGCATCAATTTTATGTTAGTTTTGTCATATTACCACAATGAGGGTGCTATGTTACCTGAATTAGGAGTTCCTGAGAACAAATGCTTTTTGGCAGAATCACAGTAGGGTAATTGTAACTAAGACTTTTGATGTCTTGCCACTTATCTTTTCTTGGATTCTGGGAGTTTCCACAGCATCTTGATTGATGAAGAGGTGGGATTGTGTTTTATTTTATTTTTTATGAAATGGAGTTTTAACATAAGCATAAGCTTTAACTTATGTTAAAACTCCAAAATGGATGAGTTTTGTTTCTTGAATTTATCATGGAGTACCAAGCTGTAGCCTATGCTTTTAGGAAGATTTTATAGAGTGGATGATAAAAGGTAGCTGGGTTTGTTGGATATGGAATTGTGCAGGAATGATTGGGAATGATGTGTTTCCTATAGGACTTTGTTATGTTTTTTTTTTCTTTTCTTAGGGTAGTAAAAGGAGATGGTATATGAGATTCGAAGGGTTGATTAGAGCTGTGCGTGGAGGATAAGGTGTTGATCTAGATGTTCTTTTTCTTGGTCTATACAAATTTAATTAGGGAAGTTGGCCTCTCGGCTCTCAATTGTGAAGCTACTTCATGATTTGGAAGAAGAGCGAGCAGTTACATTGTATAGATGAGTTTTATAAGTAAATGTTACTTATTACAATTATGATAGAACTTGGTTTATCTGAAACGGGAGTTCGAGCTGTCTCATTGAGAAATGGACTAAAAGTTCTTTTGATTTCTCTTCTCGAGGATATGTTGGATTCAGTTGATTGTGGCATAAGAGAGGTGGTACATATAGTACCAGAAAAAAGAAGTTAGAGTATACTTTGGTTCTTGCATGGTTTCCTTCTGGATATTTTTCGACCATGGCCCGTTTCTTATATGTGCGAGGAGATTGATCTATTTTCGGGTTGAATGTGGAAGAAGTGCTTGGCATGGCCTCTTGATCAAATTATGATTGCTCAGCATCTCATGCGACCATGCTAAAGTAAATTTCGTAATTCTATTGTGTTGTGGTTCTACAATATTACCAAGTGATCGGGAGATTTGGCCGCCTTCATCATTTACAAGTTGCTGCCATTGGAATGACTTGAATATTTGACGAGTGATTGCAGGTCATTTTCAAGGGGCTGACTACTGATCTGAATTGAATAGGCAAGTACTCTGTATTCGCCTATTGGGTTTCATGGATCTGGAAGTTTATGTTTATCATTTGAGTGTAGAAATCTTAATCATATATTCTCTCGTCCTTATTTACTGCTTTGTGTGAATTCAGACTTCGCTTGTCATTATTTACAATTACCTTTAGAATTCTAGGTATATGGTCACATGCAATTAGGATCTAGATTTCTGTTCAATCTATAGCATAATATTATAACCCAAGGAATCTCTGCTTATAAGATGTTGGCTCATCAAGCTCCTATATTAGGTCGCTTTAGCTTAGCCACTTCCAAACTATTTCTTGCTTTGATGCTGGGCTGTTTGTAGCGTGCTCGTGTCACTCTTATAGTATCGCTATTGATCCAATGAATGATAATACCAGCAACTAATTGCTTCCTTACATCATGAGACTGATGATAGTGTGGGATCCCGTTGTTGAAATCTCAATT
Organism: Pelargonium citronellum; assembly: GCA_036897665.1. Taxonomy (NCBI): domain Eukaryota; kingdom Viridiplantae; phylum Streptophyta; class Magnoliopsida; order Geraniales; family Geraniaceae; genus Pelargonium; species Pelargonium citronellum. The sequence continues at coordinate 18,136 of JAYMSZ010000535.1, forward strand.
AGTTGTAGCTTACCCAATTTCTCTATCGATGATGGTGTGGGCTTACAGTATCGTTATAGCTTGCTCAATAGAACCAATGATGTCGGATTAGCAGCTTAAGTATCAATTCTTGAGGATAATATGAGATATGAGATGTTTTCTGGTGATGTTAATCATTGGAATCTTGGATGTTTGCAGTTTTTTTTTTTTAATTTCTTGAGGGAGCATGATTCTTTATCAAAATGGCCGCTTAAGGATAGATGAACAGAGGATATAGTGCTGATTATCTGAATTGGATAACTTTTGTAATGTTCTTCTGTTTGAACATTCAATTGGATAACTTTTTTGTAAAGTTACCGAAGAATTGCATTAAATTGATTTATTGCAAACATCATTAGTGGCTGCATAAGCATTCATGGATTGGTATTACGTGACATACTGCGAATTGATCACATTTGGACAGTCAAGAGAGTTGTTGCTTGGATTGAGAGGATTTACTTGTCATTGTGGGAAGCATTTGTGGCCTGATGATATAGTTTACATGAATAACTGGTATTATATAGGATCTGCTAAAGTAGGATTTGCTTGAATCTGCTTCCACCTATAACTAAAAAAAATTTATGGTCACTTTGATTGTTGTACTAATATATTTTATGCAAACTATATTTATTTATTTTTTCATTTCGATAATCCTATTCATGCCAAATTCTTTTCCTAATGATTCGTCTTTTATATTCTGCAGATGGAAAGATGATACTTAATTCGTCTTTTACATAACATAGTATGAAAGGTCGAGAATGTAAATCCGCTACAGGAGCATCACTAAATTCTGCCCCGGGGACATCTCTAGCTGTCTTGAGGTTAGTGTTGCTATGGTGAAACTAAGAGCTGTAAACATGAGCATGATAAGGATTTAGTGTATTTTTTTTCACACGGATATTCTTAAACAACAAATTGCTGACCTCAATGTAGTTATGAAATTGATATGGGCATGTATAAACA
>JAYMSZ010000536.1:0-19101 GCA_036897665.1 Pelargonium citronellum
ATTATGGTTATTTTGACACTTAACTTACGACAACATGGATGGAAAGATGTTTGACATATTTCGGGGTATCCAAAAAATACATTCAAAAGTTGAGGTACTCAGGGTTAAAAGTGTTATAGTTGAGGGTAGGTATGTGTAATTTACCCTTTAACATATTAAAAAATAAATTTCCAACAATATTTTGCAACACTTAATAGTGGACCAAACAAACAATATAACTTTTCATAAATAAAAAAATAAACAATAAAACTTAAAATGATGTAAAAATCTCAATTCACTCTTTACACTCTAATGTATAAAATCAATTTGGTTTTTAAACTTCTTTTAACCTAAAATAATACATGAGTTTTCAAATATGAACCTCAAATGATCATTTTTAGTTTTCGTCAATTTCTTCGTTACGTAGTCTAATATTGAATTTAAATACATTAAATTATTATTTTTAATCAACTATTTTGCTTATGTGGTGGTTCATGTGCTGGCTACATGAGTTATTAAATATAATCGGACCGTCACGTCAACAAAATAATTGAATAAAAATAATAATTAAATATATTTTAAATTTCATATAAGACTACTTGACGGAGAAATTGAAATAAATTAACCGCAATGATTATTTTAGGTCCATATTTAAAAATTTAAATATTATTTTAGCTAAGCTTAATTAAAGTTTAACTAAGCTATAATTCTAAGTTCTTTTTGTTCTTCTAAAATTAATAATTTGTTAGTGAATTAATAATTGCAACAAGTCAGAGATGACGATCTAATTTTTCAATTTCATATTGATAGTTGGATGTTGAAAATTGGATTTGACATGTGAAATCAATTCCTCACAACACAATAATCAACCATGAATCTTTTAATGTTATAATTATGTTAATTAGTTCAATCAAAGAATATTATGAAGTTGAGTTTAAGTATATTATAATTTAAGACTTTCAATATTAAATAAGAGTCAATATTAAGCAGAAAATTTAATGAAAACATACAACCAAACATTCTCTAATTATTAAATAAACCATAACATGAAAAACAAGTTTCCAACCAAGTACAAAGATTCCAAACAACCCTAAATTACTCTTAAAAATAAAATAAAATAATTACTGTTCAGACTTTTTACTAAGAATTTCAAATAAATCGGCTGAGATATTAATGTCTGCCACCTGAATTTCCGGATATACTTGACTTGTATGGTTTCACCGACCTTGGCAAAATTGCAAAACAAGAAGAATTATAGGGCAAAACTTGGAAAATATTACTATTTGTTTCAAATATTGATGTACAAAATGTTACATCAATTGATAAAATATGACAAATTATAAATTATAATTTGATGATCAAATCACAATTAGCCAAACATACACAATATATGTCCATAGATAAAATTTGATAAGAGATTATATTGCCGTGTAATTGTTCATTTAAATTTTAATTTATGTTGTGTTCAACTTTAACGTCTGACGCACAATTACGTAAATATGAATTGGCGAAAACAATTTAGAAGAAAATTATATATATTTTTTTTGTTAATCAACAATCAAAATTCATAATCAACTAAACAAAGTTGACGACGCTATATAGGAAAATGTTAAATTTCTCAAACTTTGTACATAAATTTATATGCAAAGTAACGTGACAATTTATGTGGTATGTATAGATTATATACTTTTGTAGTTTATAATTAAGTTTTAACGAATAATAATTTAATATAGTAGTATGTAATATCATCACCCTTCTATTATAATTTTTATTGCAGATTGTCTGATTTATAAGACATATTGTACATGTGAAGTATTGAGATTCATTCAAGTCATCAACGAAATAATTTATGTGTTGTTCTCATTAATTTACATATCATCTATACAAACGGTAAGAACTGGTTGTACGTATAGAAGGAGGAAGACGTTTGAAAAATGGTGGTTTGGTCGGAGCCATCGGATCAGAGTTCAGGTTTGCTGCCGAATCAGATGACGAACCTGATGGTAACGATGGGCGGTTGACAAATACCTCCACATGATCGCCTTAAACTTCAAGTGCAATCGTTGCCATTTGTTCGTGATCTTCAGGCTGGGAGGATTTCAATGTCTTCAACTTGATTATACAGACTAATAGGGAGCATTTCAATGCTTTTGTTTTGATTATTCATGATGTTTTCTCAGTTTGACAGTGTCACTATTTTTGTTTACGGGATGGTCTGCGAACAGAGCATCCCAGGAGCTACTTAGGTCCTCGATCTTTTGATCAAACTTATGTGTGACGAATTTTTAGTTAAACGATTTTGCATTGTTTTTGTTATCATCTGATTCGAAATAATTTTTTTTTAGTATTTTACGTTGAAAAAAACAAAAAATAATAATTTGGAATGGTTAATTTTGAATCTACATATTAAATAATATTATAATGGTCATTGTCATCTATTTTCACTAATCGCAAGTCAAAGTAGTAAAAGCAACAGCTCACCTCTTAGATTTGTGGGTCCCATATATTTCCTTACACTAGATTCCCTCCTCCACTCTCACTCTCCCACGCGCCGTCTCTGCTCCATATCCCACGCTCCCTTCAATTTTAATTATTTTTCTAAATTTCTTTTATTTATTTATTTAGGTTCATTATATATTCATTTTATACTAATATTAACTATTTATTTACCTCTAAAAACTATTATTTAAAAATAAAATTTGGTCGTTTTGGATTTCACAATTTTTTCATATATATTTACCATATGTTAAAGGGCCGAAACACATAATAACCACATATTTTATTTTTTACACTTAATTAGCTCGTTATTGATAAATTATGTTCAATCTATTTAAGTTGACATAAATTTTAGATTTGGTTTCATTATGTGTTGTACACATAGCCCACATATTCTGTAAATACCTTCGACGCACATAAACCAGAATATCACTAGAAATATGCCGGAGTGACGCCGAAAAACTAAAAACACCAAATCAAACCATCTTCAAAATCAGGTAAAAGATATAATGTCGTCGTAATGTTTCTCATAAAAAACTACATGAAATCAAGTAAAAAAATCACTCAAAACGGAGATTGGGGGTAAAAGTCGTTACTTATATTTTTCATTATAAAGATAGGTCTAATACAAAAATAGCCATTTTGGGCAATAAAAGTTCCTTTTTCAATTTCAAAATTGATGTCATAATCAAGTTTATCTCGAGAAAAACACATGAAATCGAGTTTAAAAACATTAAAACGGACATTAAAACTCGAAGTTTTTCTTGATTTTAATATTTTTTTGGTTCGATGGCATCAGTTTGAAATGTAACGAAGACCAAAATGATCATTTGATCTGATTAGTTAACGATATTAAGTGATATTCTATTAACTTAAACGGAATGAACATTAATTTATCAATAACATAGGTTAAGTGCAAGAAATGAAATATGTAATGGTTATATATTTAAAGTATTAAACACATGATATATGTGTGTGCAATTACCCTAAGCGATTGATGCGCTTTGGATTTCCTTTGAGATCTCAGGTTCGAGCCTCATTGCCAACGGTATGGCGTGAGATTTATGGGTTTAAGGGTTAAACTAACAACTAATAGGGTGACGCTCCCACTAGGGGTGAGAAACACAGGCCGTGTAGGCCTGCTTGTCCCGTTGCTTATAAAAAAAATTACCCTAATATCTTAAATATTTTTACTGCTAAAATTTAATCACACTAATATAAAGGAATAATAGATGATACTAAGTTTATCCTTTGAAAATAGGCCATTTGAACAATAAAATCTTTTATTTTTAGATTAATAATTGAGGTTCTATATATGGTTTTGGTTGGGGTGGGGCAGTGAGTTTGGAATTGGGAAGGATGGAGAGTGTCTAAAATTGGGTCATTGAAAGCATATTCTATTATTAGATAGATTGGATCAACTCTTTACTCTCTACCATAAAATAATTTTCAGATTCTTATATTAATGATTTTTTTCCTATTATGTGATGTGCCACCCAATCTTGGTCCACCCACCATGCATGCATCAATTTTCTTCAATTACAATAGATAATTTCCTATGATTTTTGTATTTTTATCTAATCTTCTTATAAATGATTGAATGTGTAATGTGCAATTTCCTAGTGCACATGTGAATTGGGGGTCCATTCCCATGTGCTATTAAGTGATGAACACCATAAACTTGATTCAATGACTTCGAACTAATTATTCTAAATAAAATTAAAAGTTATGAACTGATACGTAATAATGTATTAATAAATTACGTATAAGATAGTACTTTAACTATTTCTATTTCAATAATATATATTTCAAAAATTTCTATCATAAAGTGTTATGAGATTAGAATGGTCGACTTTACTTAATTATGAAAATGATACAAACTTAAATTTTGGATGCTACATGGACCAATTAATGGTTTTCCTAAAATTTTATTGATTGTGAACAATGTAAAATACAATTGAGTATTTAGCTAATGATGAATAATTTGACCAAATTTATCAATGGTGTAATGATAAATTTTGGGCTAGTTAGAGTGGACAAGGAGTTTTGCATGGGATTTTTTTTTCTATTTGAAGATGGATCTCATTCCTCAAGTTTGGTTGAGCATGGCCTAAGTGCCATACCCATGCAAAAACCTATTCTAAGTCACTCTTTCATTGTTTAGAATAATGGGTTCATTTAATGATATGATCTATATGTTACAAAGTGTTAGCTGTCTCTACGATATTTACGATTCAAAACTTCCTAAAGGACTAGCCAAACTTATCGAGATGATGCAACTCCAATTGAAAATGACGGTAAAAAAATATTACAATTATTTTATTTTATTATGTAGTAATTTTAAATTTTAAAACATAAGCCAAACAACTAAAGAAGTAGTTTAACACCTATGTATGCCTTATACTCCAAACCCTAGCTCTAAATAATTGCAAAATAAAATATTTAATTTTTTGAAAAATATCAAATAATCAACTCTCTCAGAGAACATCATAATGCGAAAATACAGTCGATGCAATTAGAAAAATAATAATCATGTTCGTGTTTCACTTCAACTATGCAAATCTCAGCCGATTTTTTTACCATCAATACCTAAAAAGTGCTCCATATCATTACTAACAACACTAAAACACCCATTAATTGGCTAATATTTGCATTCCACAATAATTAGGGATCAATGTGCAAATCATCCTTTTCATTATTATTTTCTTATATATTTCTCTACCACCTTTTCCATATTAACTGAGATTCACATTGCTTCTAAATAATCATTTGCTAAAAATGTTTAATTGAATAAATCAAATATGTTATTATGTGTAGCCTAACATTAATTAACAAAATAGAAAATAAAAATGCAAAAAGAAACACGGCACTACCAATCTATATATAGAAGAGAAACACGGCAAGGATTAGCTTCTTTAATTGTTTTTTGATGCAGCTTCTTTAATTGTTTTATAGGCTAAAATGGTAGTTTTTTATTATTACGTATTATGGTATACATAAACACTTTTAATCTCACAATTAAAAACTTACTAATATTATATTAAAATAGAGAAAAAAGACTCTGAGACTCTCAACAAATAAATTATAGTCAATAAGGCGATGCCACATCAACTTTTTCCACCCATAACCGCCCCAATAAATTTTTGGGCGTGGAGCACTCTGCCCAGATCTATTTAGTTTGTCTCTTAGCTAAGAATCTCAAGTCTCAACCAATATAAATTGACTGAGATTCCTGATACTCTTTTAATTAATAATTTAACTAATTATTATTGATACGAGATTTAACTACTATAAACTCTAATATCACTTTATTATAATATCAACATACGGATAAGTGAAAGATTCAACTACTGTAAAACCTTATAAAGTTATAAACTTCAATAACATTTTAGAGGTTGAACTTAAAGTTGTTAGATATTTGAATTCGAATGATACTTATTCGTTTTAACATTTATGCTCAACCAAATCAAAATAACTTTTTGACGTCGAAATATTAAAATCAAATTTAACCAATCGAAATTTGAACAAAAAACAAATTTTGTTGTGACTTTTTGACATTTAGATTTCCTATTAGTTAAACATCTCAATCTAATTTATAAAATATTTATAGTTCAACTAAATTTTCTTGCTATATTTGTCACTTAGAAATGTATTTTCTAAAGTGAATAAACTTCAAAATGCTTCCCAAAAAAACACTTCCAAATGCTCTTATTATATGTTTATCACCATGCATAATTGCAAATTGACATGCAAAGACAATTAGGTTTAGAAAATAAAACAAGATACATAAGAGGACAAATATTAATCAATCAATTAGTATTCAATTAGTTAGGTAATTCAAATTCTTTGTTGAAAGCTCCACTTATAGATTACGTGTAAATAACACTAATCCCACAAAAAAGCAAGAACTTTTTCGTATTAGATTAACGACGAATACGAACAAAATCAAGAATAATGCGACACTTGTAATTGATATGATTAAGGTGGAGCCCGAACCCGTTAATCATGTTTTGTTTTGTTCATTAGTGAGAAAAAGAAGAAGTTATTAAAATTAGATGATGACAAAGAAAGGTTTTGAAAGGGATTTGAATAAATATAATGATGATTAATTAATTATAATAATGAAAAGGGTTTGGTCATTAGTGACCTTTGAAGCCATATTAAGAGTAAAGAGAAACATAAGTATATTGCTAGATCCTAGAGGGACATGAATCCTAAGAAGCAAACAAGGTTGACCAAAAATGTTTTTTTTTTTTGCTTTATTAATTTTTGTAAAAAAAAAGTGTGGATTTGTATTAATGGTAGGCAGGCAAGAAAGCAAGGTAGCAACAACTTGGGATCTTTTTTTCTTGATCATGTTTTGGGTGACAAAAATCTAAACCAACTGATTAGCCATATGTTTATGTTTCTAATCATTTCTACATCATGTAGGTTAGTGGAAATTAAGGTTTCAAGCAAAACTATTAACATAATCTTGTTTGTCTATTTCTCAACCCTACAAACAATTCATCCCATTATATTTAAGTCAAATATTTCACTTAATTATGAAGTAAAGTAAAAAAAAAAACATTTCTTCTTATTATTTTTGAAAATATATTTAATTTTATGGTTCTGAACTTAGATTTTGATAATATGAATTGTACATTAGTTCAGATAATTTCGTAACTAAAACTCAAATGAACATACGAAAAGACACGAGTTATTTAAAAGAAATTAAGTTTAAGCGAATTATAAATACTTGTACTCTCCCATAAATTTCTTGTGTAACTTGACAATATGTAATTCAATTAAGTCGTCAACAAAATATTAATGTGTCATATCTATTTTGACATATCATTTTGTACAAGTAATTTTGTGCAATATTTAATATGTATAACATTATAATGAGAGCAAAATCTCCAAGATCTAGCAATTTGATAATGGAATGTTACGGAGTGTTTGAAGACACTATTTTCGCTTTATTTTTCCGGCTATCCCATTTTATATTTTAGTTATTATATTTCTTGAATTTGACGTGTTTTTAATAAAAAATTAGCATATTTTAATTAATTATTTTTAGAATGAAAAAGAAATTTTAAAAGTTATTTAATAGTTTATAAAAAGTGTACGACAATGTGATTAGAGAGTCTACACAATTATAAGAGCGACTTATATGAAATATAAAATCTCGTGTATGGATAAACATTAGCTATGACTAATAAAAGTGGTCCACTTAGATACTTATATCCAAACTCAAATACAACTTTTAATGTTATTATTGTAAGAAAATATATTTGTATTGTAAAATATTATAGATCTAATTGAAACTTTTTAGTTGATCATTATGTAATTCTCTTGCAAAAAATTTATGTTCAAGATAAGATAAATGCAAGGGAGGGATGATGGGACCATCCAAACCATTAAATTAAACTTAAATAAAAGTGAATTAAAATTGGTCAAAACCAATATGATTATTCATCATTTTTTTACAACTTTTTTGTCAAAATATCTGAATTAAATATGTCTCCCAATGGGCAGATTAGATTAGAATATCTAAGGTTCAAGTAAGAATTTATGCATTATTTTGGGGAGGGGACCACACTTATGAAGACCCATCAAAGCAAAACATGCATTAATTTTCTCTAACATTATTGTTTATTTTAATAAAATATTGAGCAATAAAGTATACTATTTCATATGCAATAATTGTTCAATATTATTTTATTACTTTCAAGAGAAACAAAGAGATGAAGTAATGTATATAAATAAATCATCTTGCATAGAAGAGAAATGAGTTCAAATATAATTTTTATGCTAATACAAATAAAATATTGAAATATGAGTAAAAAATATTGAAATATGAGTAAAAAATATTGAAACTGTCACGTTATTACAACATAGGCGCTTAGCATGTACTCAACTGTCACGTTATTAATCCGTATCTATTTTACTATAAAAAATTACTATTGCATAACTTTTCAAAATGTGTCTCAAATTAATTTAATGTCTACTAATTAATCTTTCATATATTATAAGTAATTCAAAGCGTTTATCAAATATTGAAGTTCTAAAAATATAGAAATTTGTCATAGTTATGTGCCCTTTACTCTAAACTTCAACTTGAGTAAAACGCGAAATGAAACAATAAAAAAATTTCAAGATAGATAAAATGACCTAAATGCCCTCCATATCGCAAAATTACAACATAGACATTTCATTTGCCCGTTTCTCTTCAACTAAACAAGTTTCAACCCAATCCAAGAACAATATATGCACCAAAAGTGCTCCAACTCTTTCATCAATTATACTAGTTCCGTACAAAAGTAATCTCTAATTTATTATGAAAAGTGATTATTGCGTAACTTTTTAGAGTGTCTCAAACTGATTTGGTGCTATACCGTCAGTAGAGAGACTCGAACTCAAAACTTTAGAAAAAATTCAAAGTATTTAAACCACTCGGCCCAATCTGATTAGGTGATTTATTTTCAACATATTATTAGTAACTCATACACAATTATTGAATACTAAATTTATTATTTTTTATGTTTTAAAAGTAAACACTTGAAAGATTTTGCAAGAAATAAGTGAGATAGTGTAGGGTATGGTGGAATAAATGAAGGTGGATCATGGATGGGCTGGAGGGGACATTGCTGGGCTCCTTGGCATATGCTTTGGAAGTCACTAGCTCCAAAAAGAATACCAAATAATTATAAAATATACCTTAAATTTTCTAATTTTTATCTCCATTTAAGTATTAAAATACAAGTCTTGCATCTTTCCCTCACTTTTTTGCATGGAACTTGGATCCTCAAGATCTTGCATGGAACTTTTCTTTTGCTTCTTTTATTTTTATTCACTTTGGTCCACAATGAGGCCCATCTTTTAACATTGAAGAAAAGTTGACTAGGTTATCATGATTGAGAGAGGAGCTTCAAATTCTTCGTATCTAGATCCATCGTTGAGACTTTTAGTGTAACAATGTTCGACGCGTAACAAAAGTTTGAAGTACGTTCGTTTCAGTGTCTTAATTTAGTAGTTAAGATGGTTCTCGCCATTATGAGGTTCACGATAGTCGTATTTGTACCGTCTTGTTATATTTTGAGAGCTTTGAATATTCTTAGGGTCGGCCTAGAATGGAGTCATTGCTCGGGGGAAAGCCCTTGAGGATGAAACGAGTCCATGGAATGGGTGAAGGCAGCCCACCTAGTTATGTATGGGAGACGCATAAAGATACGACCTCTGAAGTTTCTCGAGTCTTTTTGCTTAGGGAAGCAATATAAATAGCCGAAGGTAACTATTGGATTAGAAACTTGAACGTAAGAGGTGATCCGAGGAGATTTACCTTCCCCGTACCAATAAAAAGTGATTCGATAAACATGCTTGAGCCTAAAAGCCTGAGTGCGCTTGGCCCGAGGACAATCACTGGCCCAACCTAATAATACTAGACTCAAGCCAACAAAAAGTGGTCCTATAGATACATTTTTATCCGATTGTTGGTCTAAATGTCTACTCCGACCTGCCCGGTATATGATAAATGGGACAAAGACGGACAAGAGCAGCTTCGGGTTCAAGAATTAAGGGAATGTGCTTCAAACCCGCTCCGTTGCCACCATTTGTACTCGAGAAAGCAACAACCTAGTTAGGTACAAGAAATCACTTCCTAAAAATGAGCATACAAGTTCATATTAGAGTTAGCAATTTGGACCAAAAACCCAGCCTGTATTTTGTGCGTTTGGGTCGCATAAAATGGATTTGGTTAATTTTGAGGTTGTGGCAAGTTAACCGTAGGAAAATTGCGGACAACCCAACTCGTGGCTTGAAACGCGCACTACTTGTATGTCGGGTTTGGGTTAGGCATATTCAACCAGAACCCGGGAAACCCGATCTGAAACACGAATGGATAGCTCTAATTCATAATGTACTATGAATGCATCATATGAAAGAGCTGCTACAAAATGAAAGGTCCAAATTCTACTATGAACACAACATACGACATATTTGTGTGTTGTAAATCAGTTACCAGTCTCAAAAATGCACCAAAACAAGTTAATAGGAAATGGCATATTTGTGTATTGTAATCCCAACCTTTCATTTATCTCGGTACCTTAGCTGCTCGCTTGAATCAACCATCAAAGTACTTGAGCGATCCCTTCCCGACAAGTTTAAGAGCTGAGGAACATTACTCGTCTTCTTCGAAGTCCAAAAGAAAATCGGTCAAATTCTCCGAAACATCTACTGCCTCGTCCAGAGCCATGTTATCCTTTTTGGGTTTTTTCGCTTTACCCTGAAGATTACAAAGGAGAAAATAGTATACTTATTGCTAATGATTCAGAATATTGCTACTACTGCTCTATTTCCGTGAAACAGAATGCATTATAATCCGAGAATCGTTTGCTGCTAAGCCAGTTTTCTAGCAGCATGCAACTAGTTTTAGCTGTCAAAACGTGCTGCAACGGCAATCATGATCTTGTTCCATACATTATTATGTATCCAATCTTTCATATGAAATGTGGATCGTGTACGGGGTAATGTTCATCACAAGCAATCAATCATATAAATAAAGAAAAGCCGACAATTGAACAAGGAGATATATTTATGATTGATGAAAAAGCATAATCACCTTTGATTTGGGGAGTTCTGGAGTAGTTTTCAGATCGCTCCAATCGTCTGTAAGTTTCTCGTCTTCACTCTCATCCCCAGAATCGACCTCGGTATCATCAGCATCACTAGCATCACTATCATCTCCTACCTGCGGCAAACAAAGTGTCAGAAGCATATACTGTATAGGGCTGACAATTTGGGTCATGATACATGACTCGACACAAACACACCACAAATTTAAGAGGATTTGGGTTCCGCTTAATCGTGTGTGTCAAACCCACTTTACTCGCTTGGTCCTTCAATTAAACGAGTCGTGTAACCCATTAAATAACCCATCCATTTGAAGATATAATTGTTTTCGAAAAAAAGAAGAATATAAAATTGTAATTTTTCTAAACATATCGTGTAAAAATTGCCCATACAAATTAAATAGGTCAACGATATTGGGTCACTTTGAGTCAACTCGAACCCATTTATTTCAACGTTTTTAAACCGGATGAGTGTGTTGTGTCGTGTTGCTCATAAATAGGTCATATTCACTTGACCCCTTTAATAGAATACTGAACTTTCAACACACCATGAACACATCCCACTAACACGGATTGCCGATCCTAATACCTTCAGTCAAATATGCAGCCTAGGAAAATTTGGAAGTATACGGTACTGAGGATATAAATGCTATGAGAATCTGGAATTCTCGGTGAAATAGAAAATAGAACATTGACAAGGCAAGAAAACTCACCTCTGTTTCACCAATGTCAACCGCAACATTGTCAGCCTCAGCATTGGCCTCGGTATCATCATCATCATCACTTTCATCACATTCATCCTATGGCCAAAAAGGTCAAAAGCATATACCGTAAGTCAAAGAAGAAGCATCGGAAAATCAGGAGGTGTGCGGTATTGAGGAAAAAATGCTAAGAGGATCAGGAATTTCGGTGACAGATAGAAAATAGAATATTGACGAGGCTAGAAAACTCACATCCTTTTCACCAATGTCAACAGCATTGACCATAGCGATAGCGTCATCATCATCATCATCAGATTCCTGATTTTTTCAGAAGAGATTCAGTAATCAAATCATAAATAACCAATTGCAGGAACCAATAAGTACTATAAGGTTCCTTCTAGTGAAAAATAAAGGATTTTGTATCAAAATTTTCTCTGTCTCACTGAACTACTCGAGCAATCTCATCCCAAGCGAGAAATCAACACAAGTAGAAAGTTGCGCCAGGAAACTATCTACTTCAGTACTACTAATATATTAATAGAAAGTTTCTTCTGGAAAACTAGGTGCCATACAACAGAATGATACGAAAATAATGAAATCGTATCATACATATACATATATAAAAAATAGGACATATAGCTGTAATTAAAATCAAAAGACAAACTAGAAATTTCATGGAAAGAATGATTGTTACTTCATTACCTCAGGTTCTAGAAGCTTCTGCCTTTCTAGCATTTCTTTAAGTGCTTCTCTTGATATCATAAGGCCTTTCTGATCATAGGAAGGGAAGATATGACTGAAGTCAGCACCTAACGTATCAGGATAGTAAACACGGGTGACGTATGTTCCATTTATTTATTGCAAGATGTTATAATTTAAAAAAAAAAGGTTATATTTTCTAATAATGCTTAAACACAATACAATTAAAATCTAGGGAGGCTTAACGCCTTTCAGAAAACCCGTCATTTGTGTCTAAATGCACAGTTGATAGTTGATTCCGCATTTGTATGTAGAGCTAACCTCCATAAAAAAGTGCACTGGGTTGATTACTGGCTCCATGAAGTCCGGACCCCTGTAATCAGTGACTTCATTTGGATCCCGAATGTAATTGATAGTTGGGTAAACTGGATCTCCACCCCATACTGCAAAGGTGAAAAGAATTGTCAACTCGAATTTCACAAGAAATATTTGTTTAAACTAATAATAAGATGAGACAATTTTTACAAAAACAAGAAAACATATATGAAGCCACATTATCGGATCCAAATAACCGCAAATGGTCAGTGAGGTGAGTGTACGGCAACAACAACCAAGCCATTTCCCCCAACAATGTTGGGATCGGCTACATGAATCCTTTAGTAAACACTTTAAGGTCCTATGTTCGTATCCTATCTAATGATCTCTCCTTTGTTAGTCAATTATTATTGTATTTCCTCACTACTTTTAATGTTAACTTAGGCATGCCCGTACCTCTATTAGTTTCTCCTAACAGAATTAGAGGTGAGATGAGTATGATAAGTATAGTTTCTAAACCTAAGTCAATAATTGAGAGCAAAAGGCGCCGCTTAAATGACCACTGGTGTACTAAAGTAATAATATATCCACACCAAAAAAAAAACTACTTCCTCGGTCCCAAAATGTGTCATGTTTCTCTTACATTTTTGTAACAAAATGAGTGACCTCTTTCCTTTTTAGGAAGTTAGCTATGAAGAAAACCAAGACACTCATTTTGGGACGGAGGGAGTAAAAAACTTTTTTCCCATTCGGCTAGGTATAGAGCTTAATATTTAAGAAAAGAGGCTGAGAATAAATGAAACACAATAAATAATGAACGAACTTATCGGCTTTCAAGTAGATACTTTGCTTTATTTGATCCTCTCGCATACGCATTGCTAAAGGATCCCTAGGGAGACGAATATCTGTTCCCTTCATTATGTGATATTCACGAGTTGTTTGGCAGCAGAACATGTCATGTAGTTGACGAGTTTCATCTTCACCGGTTTCTTCGTAGTGTTTCTGAACAGCTTCACGTGAAGTATCCCTCTTCCATGCTTTAACCCATTCTGAATAGTATGCTATGGGGCCTATTCTTTTCAATCTCTCCCGTTCAGCTTGAAGCCTAAGAAGAAGAAAAAAATCAAAGTGTTGAAGTCCATAATTTCTGTTTTAAAACCATAGAAGTGCATCTAGATTTTGTAATCAACCAATGTAGCTGCATAAAATAAGTCCTTATGAAGAAAAGGAAAAAAAAAATCAGGTTGTAAGTTTCAATGCCTATCTTGTCCCGGTTCAAATCCGGTCCAGACTGAATAATTTTGTTATTTAAAATTTAAATTTATTCTCTTTGAAAAATATTATATATTATAATTACTTTTGTACAATACACTCCAATATTACTCACCCATTTAACTCAAATAAGACATTTTCCCCAATTTTTCTCTACAGAAAAGTTTAATATTTTTAATTACACTCGGTCCAAACCAGTCCAGTCCGTGTATTTCCGGTCTGATCCTAGACCAGAATATCACTTATCTCGCCTTCGGTCCGATTCAGGATCGATGCGCACCCCTTTTTCAGACTGATAATGAAGCTTGGATGAAACCAAACTGACTCATCCCAAGGAATCAGCAAATATTGAACTCATGAATACCCCCCAAAATAGAGATACCAACGACCCCTTTTCCATTAAACATTTAAAATGGTCCCCACGTGATATATCCTGAATGTTACCAAATAAAAAAATTTAAAATCAATCAAGCATATACCAGCAACGATACGTCGATACCCCTAAAACTTCTTTGATACGCGCGAGAGAACTGCACAACTATACCCTTTCATACAATCCCGAACCGGTTCCAACTCTATCTTCTAAAAAATGCACTTATTTTTCTTTACAATCTTTTCTCAATATCTGCTTTGGCAACTTCATTTCTGTTTTACACCATAGAGAAAGGACCAGGAACATGCTTATGGAAAAACACATACGGAAAGAAAAATGAAAAAAAAAAGTACTCTTGCTATTCGGTTTCCAATAGTGTCAGTTCTCTCAATTAGATCTTTCGTTTTGTTTGTTCGCAAAGTTGACTAATTTTTACAAATTTGCATGGACGATTAGTGAATCACACAAAATTACTGACTATTGAATCCTTTTTCTATGTTGCGTACATGAGAGGGACAGAATTATAAGATACCAATAATATGCTCAAGAATCAAAACAAAAGCTACTAAAATTAGGGTTCAATGTACCTTTCTTCCTTGAAAAGATGTCGTCTAGATCTATATAGAGCAGCTTCGGTCATAGTTGGCTCTTTACCATAAAGCTTAATTTGGCCAGACTCTGCCATTGCTTTAAGAAAAACCTACAAATATCAAACATAAGTTAGAGTCAAAATATAGGTCACTCATTGTCTCTCACACACAACACCCACTAAGGGATATGGGCGGGTCCTCAATGGGACGGAGTTTTGTTATAAAATGTTGTGTTTATCAAAGCTTAAAAAACAAGACCAACTTTTTACGAACCGCTTGAGCTTGGCTTGCTAAATAGTTTGAGCTTAAGTTGAGACCTTGTTTAATAAACGAGTCAGTTCGCTTATTATTTTTCAGTTAATACATGATTTAAATATATATATTTTTACCTATTCACACATCATATTTTATGGTTTCCTATCTATATATAGTTCTCCCTAGAAAGCCTAAATAAAACTTGCTATAATCTCTATTTTATGAATTAATTGTATAATTTTATGTTGCAATATTTTCAACTAATAATGTCATGAAGCATGTACCATGTGTGCATGTATTATTTATAAAACATATGGATATGTATGTCATTAAAAATTATTGTTCTTTCTAACTGGCATGTACCGATTAGTTTTAACTCGAGCCAAGCCCTGACAATTATAGACTTGATTAAGCTCAATTACACCCTTACTTAGAAGGCTAATGTACCAAATTATTGCACACATCCCATGTTTTGATATACACCTCATGCAGACTTAAAGAAGGTTTATTTTATGTTCATTACTGACCTCATGTTAGTTATAAATATTCATCTTTATTATGAGCATTATTTCTTCATATTTCTGCACTAACCGTTTCACTATCAGGTCGCCTTCTTTGCCATCTCGACCAAGGCGTCTTTTCTTGTTTTTGCCATTGCCACCATTTTTCCTCATTTGGGAGTGGTTCCCCTAATGGCTTCTTCGTATTTGGATTAATAAATGGGTGAGGGCGTCCAACTTTCTTGTCTAAATCATATCCAGATAACTTTTCTTCCGTTTGATAAACGACATACTCAGATGAAATATCTTTAGTCTCTTCTGTGGCATCCTTTGAAGATTCACCCCCCAAGTGTTCGTTCGATTTTGCCCTTATATCAAAAGATTCAGGACCAGCAATGTTGAGTCCAGAAGGTTCACGAGCATCTAGACTCGACTCAGAAGACTTGGTAGAAGCGGTTACACTCGTTCCAGAAGGTTCACAATGATCTAGATTCGAATCGGTAGAAGCGGTTACACTCGTTCCAGAAGGTTCACAATCATCTAGATTTGACTCAGTAGAAGCGGCATCGTTCGTATCAGAAGATTCAGACGCAGCAGCTGATGTTTTATACTTCTTCCTCCTACTTCCTGGAAGTTTCCCAAATGATGGAGATCCTTCAGACTCACCGGTTGGCTCCGGAGCCCTAGCGGCCCTAGCTCGATTAGATGTACCTTCCGGCCAGTACTCTGCTCCGAGAATACTTGAATTACCACCAATAGTAGGTTCTACCCGCCCAGATATCGGGTCAACATAAGTAAAGTACGGGCTACTCTTAAATTTTCTTATCGCCTCATCACGATTAGCTTTTCTCATCGCCTCGTTATGATCAACTTTACTTATCTCCTCGTCATCATCCTTCTTCTCACACTTTATACAAGGAAATGAAGAAGATCTCCTCGGTGGTTTATTGAAGCCAACTATGGTTCTCGGTAGTCTAGCAGGAATATACCCAAGAAATGATGTCTGAACAGCCTTCAAAAAATCATGAACCACCGATTAGCATCAGTAAAACAAAATAAGATTGAATATTATAAAAATCCGTTGACTATTCAAAACAGCTCCAACATATTTTCGTTTTTTATTGATCCTTACAAACGCCAAACAATTACAAAATTTGGAACACAAATAATTCAACATTAACCGAACAATTACACAATCAACTTTACTTAAGATGAACTGTTAGTCTACTGACTCGAACCTTTCATATAGAATCACATAAATAATTAATATACTCAACAATCATCAAAGTTCTTATACGGGTCAAAGCAAAAAAATTGAGAACAAGAGGGATTCAATATGAGGTGTCATAAATGTTTACAATTGTTCAATAAAGATGTAAAAATTGTATCGTTCTGTTCAGAGTTGAAGCACAAATAGATAGCCGGGTACAGAACAAGAAATTTATAATAAAAACTAGCAATTTCAAGCTCTCAAATACACTATGCAAAAAGGTTTCCATGTAAATATGCTTGTTTAACCTAACAGAAAAGCAAAACACTTTACAATCCAACATAAATCAAACAATCACATACATGATTAACTTCACTTGAAAACCCTTGAAAATTAAAAAAAAAAAAACAAACAAACTGAGCACCTATAATTGTTTATAATTGTTCATAAAAGATGCAAAAATCATGTCATATGCACAAACAGATAGCCTGGTACAGAACACAAAAAATTTAACCAAAACTAGCATTTTTAAGCTTTTAAATATATTTTGCAAAAAGGTTTTCTAGTGAAAATGCTTGTTCAATCTAACGGCAAACAAAAACGCTTTGCAATTCAACACAAACCAAACAATCACACATCTAACTTCACTATACGGGTCAAAGCAAACAAACTGAGAACAAAGAGGGATATGATTTCAAGAACCACTCATGTTTATAATTTTTCATAAAATACGTGAAAATCATATCATGTGCACAAATAGATAGCCGAGTACAGAACACGCACAGAATCAATAAAAACTAGCATTTTTAAGCTCTCAAATAAATTATGCTAAAAGATTCTTGAGCGAAAATGCTTTCAATCTAACGGCAAACCAAAACGCATCACAATTCAACACAACCAAACTGTCACACAATTAACTTCACTGCGTGAGTGGGAAGAGCACTTGCATTCGATCCCCGCTCAACACACCCCTGGGAAGGGGAGTGGGATGAGCTTTAACTTGTGATTTACCCTCGAATGAGGATTAGTCTAGGTGTGGTAAGACGGTTTAAAAGTGTCGACCGCAAGTTTGCGGGCCCGCTCAGTAACCTCATGGTTTAGACCGGAAAAAAAAATCTCAAAATTCCTATCCGGGTCGAAACAAACAAATAAAAAACAAGAGTGATTCAATATTGGGTACCATAAAGATCCATAATTGTTCCAAAAATCCATTCAAACGGTCTAAACCATAAAAACGGCTTAAAGTACCAACCGCGAGTTTGCTGGCCCGCTTAGTAAACTCATGGTTTAGACAACAAAAAAAAAAAAAAAAAAACTCAAAATTCCTATCCGGGTGGAAACAAACAAATAAAAAACAAGAGGGATTCAATACTAGGTACCAAAAAGATCCATAATTGTTCATAAAACCCAAGAACATCACAATCACAAAACAAGTAGCCAAGCACATAACATGAAGAAACAAATCACAAGACTACCATTTCAAGCTCACAAAAAGATAATGCGAAAAAGGGTTTCTAGTAAAAATGGAGTTTCAAGCCATGAACGCTCCACGCAAGTCTGTGACCAAAATTGCTCAACAATGGCAACAAATTGGGAGGAGACTGAGAAGGAGGTAACCGGTTACCTGGAGTTGGCCATTAGGGCCAGAGAGCAACTGTTGACAAGACATGGCAATGGGTTGGCGGCAAAATTTGATTTTGAACAGAATCTTCAGGCGTGGAACGCTGGAGAGGGACGATGAAGAAGACGTGAAGCCATGGAGTTCAGTTTTTTTTAGCTTGGAAGTGAATAGATAAGGTCAGTGACTCTCTCTGGAGTCAGGATTTTTGCGGAGGGTTTAACGGTATATATAAGGGGAAATGGTAAAATGTCCAAATTAGTTATTGAACTGTTCAGCTAGGGGCATTTTAGTCTATCAATTTGTCTAGTACAAACGTTCTAAAAAATCGACCTATTTAAGGGCATTTTGTTAAACTGTAATAAAAAAATATTTTTAAAAACTAAATTGATGACGTGTTAATGATTAATATCAGGAAATTTTTTTAAATTAGTCTCTGAACTATCCACTTCGTGCAATTTTAGTCCCTCAACTATCAAACGTG